>JBBPCS010005889.1:0-10175 GCA_037974645.1 Hollardia meadi
ATGATAATTTGAAAATGTAAAGTGACAATGAAAAAAGTGAAATTTAAAATGCAAAAGCTTAAATGGAAATGCTCAAAATGAAAGCTGAAATTGTAAAGATAAAATAGAAATTGGCAATGGAAATAAGAAAAGGCAAACTAAAATAGGAAACTCAAAAAGGCAAATGGAAAAGCTTAAATACAAGAAAAAATATATATGCATTTTTTTGCATTTGCAATTTAATATTTGGCATTTAACATTTGGAATTTAAAATTTTATCTTTTCCATTTGACACTTTTCATTTGACATTTTAATTGCCAAGGCAACAGTCCCTAACTCGCTGGACGAGCAACAGACTGCTTTCCCTTTTTACCCTTTTTTTTCCCTTTTTTTGGATCCCCAAGATCGCTGAAACAAGTGATATTTTGCACGCAGAAGGAAGAAGGATTTCTTCACGGAGGAGTCACCATTTTCGCTGAGTTCTTCCCACTGCCCATCGAGGAGAACAGCTACCGTGACCCTCCAGAAAAGAGGACGGCACCGCAGGACCACGCATCATACGAACCGTGGTGGACTTCCCCTGACAGACTGTACACGCACACCTAATCAAGAAGTGATACAAGTAAAGGGTTTTTCACACGGGGGGCGACACTCCGACCTAGCGGCTCCGCGGGGTCTCACTGCGCTCCTCGTGTGAATAGACAGGCAGACAAGCGCCAGCGAGTAAATGCCAGGTGCTCCACGCGTGGTAACCATGGAAACGGCTTCTGTGCAATGCTGTCTTCCCGAGCCACTGCGGTATCCCTGTCGGTACAACTGTGTTTTTTATTGACTATAACAATATATTTAACTATATCTGATTGTAAATATTGAAGAAAGCGTACATAACTAAATAACATAACTACCAACTTTCAAATTAGTTAAGTTAGTACGTTTGTCAGAGTGTTGTTTGATGCTATCTAGCTAGTTCTAGTGTTTAATTTAGCCTTGGACCGGCGGCGAGTGCTACTCCAGCTGTGTCAAATCACAAGATTATTTTTGATGTACAAGAGAAAGTAGGATCAGCCTCTCGTCCATCTTGTTGCGTAATCAAAGTTCAGGAAATTTCAACTCCAACCACGGGATTGACATGGCAACCACGGCACTGTCACGGGATCATGCCCACTTGTCGCTCCGACTGTGTAATCGCCCGCGCCTCCCTACTTGCACACTCGCCTCTCATTGAAAATGAATCACGAGCCGCGTCAATCGCCCCCCATGTGAAAATCCCTTAAGAGGTTCACGTCTGGGCAGAGACAGTTATATAGCGTGTTAAGCTTAATTGCCTGTTGAAGTTTAGTGCTTGTTGTGATTTGCCGGACCACCGAGTCCGTTTTTCTGTTGTAAGCCTGCTGCCTGTTAAGCTTGTGTTCATCAATCTAAACTTTTGTCCCACTCGGGACTGCTGTGTTTGTGCCACCGCGAGTGGAAAGCAGGTCGCTTTGTTGGTTAACGAGCCAGACAACGTGCATACAGGCTACCGTCTGTACACGCGCTCTCTGTAGACAAGAGTCGGTTTTTCCCCCCGTTTTCTTTCCTCTCTCTTCCTACTAACCCACACACACACACCACATCACACCAACATATCCCTCTTTTACACATCTGGTGGTTAAATAGCCCGCCAGTGTGCCTTTGTTAACCCAAGCGGGTTTTGCGTTGACGTGACTTCCTCCCCAAAGTCCTGTCCGCCATCTTAGATCTCGCGTGACGTGATCTCACCAGATCACGTCCGCCATCTTGCTACACAAGTGCACACACATACAAACTTATACCTACACACACCCACACCCACACACCCGCCTTGTGTATGATTTGATTACATGCTATTGCTATTCTGTGTGTTTAGTTAGTTGGTGGGTAGAATAGTGTTTGTTAATCGAAGCAATTGTTAACTGTTGATTTTTGTGAGATTTAATAAACCTATTGTAGCTTTAAAGAGAAGCCTCTGTCATTATTGTGCATATTTACTGTGGTAGGTGGCTGATTGAGGGAGTCAGAGCTTGGATTCAATCCCTCACCGTCCATTTGTGGGTGCTAACATCCCTGATGTTGGCAGCTGTGAGTGAACTATCTAGCACATGAGATTGCCCTAGTATCTGGTTATTGGTCCCGGTTTCCAGGTGGTGCCCTGTTTTATTAATTGATATTAATAATTTCTTCTTTAATAATTTATAATTATCTTTGATGATTATACATTATTGCTGATAGCCAAACGTGCTCCTACCAGACACCAACAGCCCTAAACAGCACCCAGATTGATGCTACTGTTAAACGATTTTGGGGTCCAGCAGAACCAGTTAACTTGGTGCCAGAACAGACCTCACGAATGATTCAAAGATGAAAAGTCTGAAGTGGATTACAACCGGTTCAAGATCTGCTGACCATTCCTCAAAGTTGAAAAATCCTGATAACATTCCATCACTTTGCTGACATAACTAAAGTCATTAAATTTTTAAGACTGGCAGGCAAAAAAAAAAAAGATCAACATAAACCACACACACACTGAAATGACTTAACTTTAATTTTAATAGAAGTGAACACATTTCGTCTGTGGCTTCTTCAGGTTCGCACAGCACCTGGTGCTGGTTCTGGTCCCAAACTACGGATGGTAATTTTAAGTAACTTCCATAATTCAAGTACTTGCATTAAATTATTACAGAGTTGGCAAAAACAAACAAAAAATGGGTAAGAATAGGTTCCAAAATTAACAAAAAAGCGTAAATATGGCATTAGGGTTAACCTACTGTACCTTTGGGCACTGCACAGACTAGGGATCAGTAAACGATATTCTATCTATTAGTGTTGCACACTATACTAGAAAGGTATCGCAATAACCTGCCCTTTTAAAAAATGGTATGTGCAGGTGTCTCTTTTGTTTGTGTTTTGTGAGTGTCGTCTCTTTTCTCTCATGCAGTTTTCATGGTGAAAAAAAAGGAGGCACCAGTGCAAGTACAAGTGGTCTTGCCGACATTCACAGCTTGTTCTCAAAGCAGCCACACAGAGCGTCAAATTTTAGTCAAACAAGTGTGATTTAATTTGTTAATTTTCTCCCATTTTTACCATCAGAGTTTGATGAGGCAATTAAGGGCAATGATAACTAATCTGGCTTTTTTTTTTAGCTGTGGCAAACATCTGTGTAGGCAATGTTCTCACTGGTATACTAATATCTATGCTGTAAACAGCCATTAACTGTGGGTATTTGTGAGCTTTGCAGCATTAATGGAGAAGAAAGTCTGGTTCTTAATGACGAGAGGAGAGTGGCGCTGAATGGAGAAAAAGAGTAAGCAGCAAGTTGTAAGGTTAGCTGTAAATGTACAATGGAGGCTGCAGCTTTTCAAGATCAACTACTGGAAAGTGAAGGGGGTTAGCCCTGTGAAAGAAAAGTTTTAATATAATTTATTCACTTTTAGTGCTGTTCTTACTGAGGGTCAGAAGGTCACCAGTTTTCTTCAAAAAAGGGACCCATTGCTTGAAATAACCTGCTGAAATACCATACCAAACCAAAGATGGAAATGTGTCATCTATGGTATGGGGAAGAATGTTTATGACCGGCAAAAGTTCATATATCATCTTTGGCCAGAAATACAATTTCAAGGTAATTTGTAAGGCTTGTTCTCTGAGACTCTCCGTGCTATTGCTTGTAACAAGGTCTGTTTGTCTCCATCCATCCATCATCTTCTGCTTATCCGGGTATTGGGTCGCGGTGGCAGCAGGCCATTCCAGACATCCCTCTACCCAGCAACGATTTCCAGCTCCTCCTGGGAGATCCCGAGACGTTCCCAGGCCACATGGGATATATAATCCCTCCAGCGAGGTCTGGGTCTACCGCGGGGTCTCTTCCCAGTTGGACATGCCCGAAAGACCTCCAAAGGTTGGCGTCCAGGAGGCATCCTTATACTTAAACTCCTTTGCTTGGGGCAGCAACTCACTCCTCACCCGGAGGGAGCAATCCACTGTTTTCCAGCAGAGAACCATGGCCTCAGACTTGGAGGTGCTGATCCTCATCCTAGCCGCTTCGCATTCGGCTGCAAATCGCCGCAGTGCATGCTGAAGGTCACGGGCTGATGAAGCCAACAGCACCACATCATCTGCAAAAAGCAGAGACACAATTCTGAGGTTCCCAACCCGGACACCCCGACTGCGCCTTGAGATCCTGTCCATGAATATTACAAACAGGATCGGAGACAAGGGGCAACCTTGGCGGAGTCCAACACCCACTGAGAAAGTGTTTGATTTAGTGCCAAGAATGCGGACACAGCTCTCACTTTGGTCATATAGGGACCGAACGGCTCGTAGTAACAACCCCAGCACCCCATATTCCTGCAGTGTCCCCCACAGGACTCCCTGAGGGACACGCTCATAGGCCTTCTCTTACTTCCACAAAGCACATGTAGACTGGATGAGCAAAATCCCATGACGCCCCCAGCAAACCTGCAAGGGAAAAGAGCTGGTCCACTGTTCCACGGCCAGGACAGAATCTGCATTGTTCCTCCTGAATCCGAGGTTCGACAAGGGGCCTCCTTTCCAGCACCCTGGAATAAACTTTCCCATGGAGGCTGAGCAGTGTGATACCCAGGTAGTTAAAGCACACTCTCTGGTCCCCCTTTTTAAAAATGAGAACCACCACTGCCACTCCACAGGTACTGTCCCCGAAATCCCCCGAGTCTTCCCCGAGTCTTCAGGCTCTGCCTCTTCCCAAGAGGAAGTTGGCCAGGTTCAGGAGAAATTCTTCCGGAGGTGGGAGTAAAAGACCTGAGGAACGGGGGCTCCACCAGACGTTCCCAGTTCACCCTCGCTACATGTTTGGGTTTTCCAGGTCTGTCTGGCAGCCTCCTCCGCCATCTGACCCAACTCACCACCAGGTGGTGATCAGTTGACAGCTCTGCTCCTCTCTTCACCCGAGTGTCAAGACATACAGTCGCAGATCTGATGATACGACTAAAAAGTCGATCATTGACCTTTGGCCTAAGGTGATCTGGTACCAAGTACACTTATGAACCACCTTATGCTCGAACATGGTGTTTATTACGACAATCCATGACTAGCACAGAAGTCCAGTAACAAAACACCACTCGGATTTAAATCAGGCAGGCCGTTCCTCCCAATCATGCTCCTCCAGGTTTCTCCGTCATTACCCATGTGAGCGTTTAAGTCCCCCAGCAGAACTATAGAATCCCTAGCTGGCACCCTTTCCAGGACGCCCCCAGAAGGCCGGGTATTCTGAACTGCTGTGTGGCGCATAAGCACACACACAACAGTCAGAGCCTTCCCCCCAGCGACTTGCAGTTGCATAGAGGCGACCCTCTCGTTCATGGGGAAAACTCCAACACACTGGCGCTCACCCGGGGACTTGTGAGTATCCCCACACCCACCCGGCGCGTCTCACCCTGAGCAACTCCAGAAAAGGAGAGAGTCCAGCCCCTCTCCAGGAGTTTGGTTCCAGAACCAGTGCTATGTATAGAGGTGAGCCCAACTATATCTAGCTGGTATCGCTCCACCTCACGCACTAGCTCTGGTTCCTTCCCCGCCAGAGAGGTGACATTCCACGTCCCCAGAACCAGTCTGTGCTGCCAAGAGTCAGCACGCCTTGGTCCCCGCCATTGCCTGCCACCTGGCTTGCAACGCACCCGACCCCAATGCCTTTCCCTGCAGGTGGTGGGCCCACTGGGTGGCGGCTCCATGATGATTGTTCGGGCTGTGCCCGACCGGGCCCCATGGACCAGACGCTTGCCCCGGTTTCCCTATTCCGGGCGAGGTGCTGCAGCTCCTTCTTTGCTGATTCATTAAGGGTCTTTGAATCGCTCTTAGTCTGACCCCTCCCGTGAGACCACTTTGCCTTGGGAGACCCTACCAGGGGCTATTGCCCCCGACAACACAGCTCCCAGGACCACAGGGGCACACAAACCCCTCCACCGTGTTAAGGTGGCGATTTGTCTCCTATATTGTAATTACAATATATTTCACTTTAACCCCATCAGTGTTGTGTTTAATTGTATTCATTGTAGATAATCTTCCACAACAGCCCTGAAGCAAGAATCACTGCGGTAATGTGAGCCGCCAAATGATAAACCATGGTCAAGCTAGCTGCAGCTTTGCAACTTTGCCTGGCTCTCCAACGCTCCGGAAAACTGAGCAGTAAAGGCTAACAGTTAAAATAGATGTTATTTTTGTTGTATAAATGTAATTTATGGTGCTGTTAGATTGCTGCTAGACCACCCTGTTAATGTCTTAGTGTGTGTGGCAAGTCACAGAGCAAAAGAGCAGTAAAACATTTTTTGAAAGGCTAAATGAAAATATGATTGAAGCAGGTTATTTTTGTTAGATTAATAACACGTTGTGAATTGTGGAAGAGATTAGATCTTTTTCAATAAATTTTAACTTTTTTGAACACTCTGGAGTTTCAGTCTACATGTCAATCTAAGCCAATCTAAGACTTAGACAATCTAAGTCTACATGTCGTAGAATACCAGGTACCAAATTAAAATGAAATGAGAGATTACCCATTGTTTTCTCTTTGTGCTTAATCTGCAAATCTTACAAGTTCTATGACACCCAAGTTTAACGTTCCATAGCTTCATATATTTTGTCGAACTACTTACAAAAATCACTCAATAGATAGCTGTGTCCCATTCAAAATGCTCTAATTAAATATCAAGGATCATGCCCATCCCTACTCCAAACCCCTCTGGCTACCCTGCTACCAGTTATGATAGCAACTATGGAAGGAAGGAGTATCCTTCAAGAAAGGACAGACATAAAGTCAGAAATTGAGCATGCATGGATGTCAGAATCAGCACCACCACACTTGCTAAAGACCTCAGGGGCAGCCTTCAATGGTCATTAACTCTGGGGTAAGACTCAAATAGAATCCTAGAAGAAAGAGCAAAAAACAACCTGAAAGCAGGATTAACCACCCTGGCCATCACATGGCAGGTGTTTAAAATTAGAATTAAAATTAAAAGTGCCTGTGAATTGTCAGATCACTGATGATAGAATCATCTCAACCTCAAATGGAGGGAGAGAGTTTGCTGCTGAGCTTTGCTCTCTTACTTTGCCAGACAGAAAAATGTACTAACCTATGATGCCTTGACCAATCTACTCCAATGCAGGAAAGAAAATGAGACTCTAAAAAACCCCAAACTGTATCAGCACTCACCCAGGTCTCAATACAACTTAAGATCACAGGCAAAGTGTACTCTGCCTCAAATCTGTAGCCAAGTCCAGTAAAAATGGTCAACCAGACAAAAGGGTCCCACCAGGGACCCCCTGCAGTGGAGAATCCACAGCAACCAAAAAGACAAACTGATGGTGAATGGAAAACCCGTCTTTTCTTCAGACTAACACTTCTGAACCAATACCTCCTCCACCGCTGACTAAGGCCGCGGAGGCGGCCAACACTGAACCTCCAACCTAGGTATCAGAAGTAGTTCCTATAATCTACATGCAAGTCACCTTAACTTGCTTAAGGAACTGAGAGATACGGCCAGGCTAATTACACCTGCCGCTGTTGCACCACATATTTCAGACTCTGCTCTCTGGACCCTCAGGGGGGAGTCGGGTGACAATGGAGATGTGTGTGTGTGTGTGTATGTGTGCAAAATGAGCTGGATATTGGCAAGGTTTAGTTTCAGGCAACGTGTTAGCAAGTTAATAAATGCTGCAGCTTCTCGTGACTAAGAAAGGTCTCCTCTAGTTTCCCAACTGGAAAAGTGAAAGTGGTTACCCCGAAACCTCCGGCCACATAAGAGTACCATCTGCAATGGACACGCTAAACAGATCAAGGATTTAGATACGGTTACATGCAGTGACCAAGGGCACTATACCAAAAGCACTTTGGTGGAAATGCGGCATCAAAGTCTACAAATATCATCCTCAGATACAATTCAAGTCACAAGTTTACATTCAGTACACCCTAGCCAAATACATTTTGTTTTTTTAAACAATTCCTGATATTTAATCCTTGTAAACATTCCTTAAAAGAATGATTTATTTCAGCTTTCATTTCTTTTATTACATTCTTGTGTCCCAAGTCTATATACACTTAGTATTTGGTAGCATTGCCTTTTTATTATTTAACTCAGGTCAAGTATTTTGAGAAGCTTCTGACTAAAAGTAGCTGGAATTTTGCCCATTCCTCTTGACAGAACCAGTGTAACTGAGTCATGTTTGTTGTTGGCTTGCACACGTTTTTCAGTTCTTTCCTCAAATTTTCTATTGGATTGAGGTCAGGGCTTTGTGATGGCCACTCTAATACCTTGACTTTGTTGTCCTCAAGTCATTTTGCCACAATTTTAGAAGTATGCTTGGGGTCACTGTCCACCAATTTGTGATCAAGCTTTTAATCTCCTCGCTGGTGTCTTGAGATACTACTTCAATACATCCACATAATTCATGATGCCATCTATTTTGTGAAGTTCCCTCCTGTAGCAAAGCAGCCCCACAGCATGATGCTGCCACCCGTGCTTCACGGCTGATATGGTGTTCTTCAGCTTGTAAGACTCCCCCTTTTCGCTCCAATGTTCATTGTGGCCAAACAGTTCATTTTTTGTTACTCCAGAAAGAAAGATCTTTGTTCCCATGTGCAAACTGTAGTCTGGATGTTTTGGGGGTTTTGGAGCAGTGGATTCTTCCTTGCTGAGTGGCCTTTACGTTTATGTCCATTAAGGACTTGTTTTACTGTATGTTTACTCCAAAATCTACACAAGGTCATTTGCTGTTCTGGGATTGATTTGCACTTTTTGCGCCCAAGTATGTTCATCTGTAAGAAACAGAAAGTGTCTCCTTCCCTTTTTTCTTTTGTACTATTGGTTTTACAGATGAAAGATGTACCTTCAGGCATTTGAAAATTGTTCTCAAAGGATAAACCAGACTTGTGGAGGTCCACCACCTTTTTCTGAGGTCTTCACTGATTTCTTTTAAATTTCCCATGATGTCAAGTAAAGCCTTAAAACACATCAAGAGGTACATCTCCAGTTGACTCAAATGATGTCAATTAGTCTATCAGAAGCTTCTGAAGTCATGACATATTTTTCTGGAATTTTTCAATCTGTTTAAAGACAAGATCAACTTAGTGTATGTAAACTTTTAACCCACTGGAATTGTGATATTGTGAATTATAAAATTCAAAAAGTGAAATAATGCTCTGTAAACCATTTTTGGAAAGATTACTTGTGTCATGCAAAAAGTAGATGTCCTAAATGACGTGCTAAAACTATAGTTTGTTAACATGAAATATCTGTGAAATGGTTAAAAAAAGTTTTAAAGACTTTACCTTAACTGTATGTAAACTTCTGACTTCAACTATAGCCCCTTTTACACAGAGATTGCGCAAGATCGCTGCAAAGAAAGTTCCTTCTCTGTGACATCTTTATCTACACTGAAAAATGCAACAGCGTTATAACTCCACTCCATTAGATTAGATAGATAGCGTTGTCTCCACAATTTGTAAACATAAACGGTTGTTTTTCTTCTTCTTTGAGTTAGCTGCCAACTGCTGCTAGCTGCTTTTAATTCTCCCGGTTGAGGGTCGCACACAAACTATGTTGATGTAAGTTTGCCTCTGTGCACCACCACAATGGATTTGAAATGAAGCAATCAAGATGTGATTGAAGTGTAGACTTTCAGCTTTAATTCAAGGGGCTCAAAAAAAGTATTAACCTTTCGGGAATTACAGCCATTTTTATGCATAGTAGGTATGCATTGTAGGTAGGCCTGTCACGATAATTACGTTATCGACTTCTTCGTACGATATATGGACATGACCACGATCATTTTTGCCAACCTCGATATTGCCTGTTGTTTACATGAGAATTAGAGTGCGGCTTGGGCCGCATTTTTCTGACCAAACCCGACCGAGTCCGAGACAGTAGTAACCGAGCCCGGCCTGAACTCGACAGGCTTTCTGATTGTTTATGTCCGAACAGTTTGTTACCCGACATGTAGTCTCACAAAGCCAGACCCATCCCCACACGCCAGCGCTGGAGAAACCTACACGCTGAAAATGGCAACTTTTGAGGACGATTTGGATCATGCAATAAGGCAGGCATGTTTGGTTATTTCAGTGAATGAATGTAAAGAGACACAGAGAATATGTTTAGAACATTTGCTTTCTAAGAGGGACGTACTTGCATGTTTGCCCACCGGTTACAGAAAAAATT
>JBBPCS010005890.1:0-10175 GCA_037974645.1 Hollardia meadi
GAACCTGCAAAAAGCACAAGGACTCCGGGGAAGATGTTGAATTAGTGTCATGCACTGATAATGGGACAACATGAATGTGAACAGAAGGAGAGGGAGAGGAAGAGAGAGGAGCATGTGTGCCGTACACCAAGAGAACAGTGAGTGCCTGAATGTTGACCCCTACAGCGAAGGGATCCACACGCTCTCATGTGCTCTCCGGGGCTTTTGGTGGGCATGGTTTTGGTCCACTTGTCCCCTTAGAAGGAAGTGTCAGTGCAAATCAATACAAATTGAAAGTGATACAAAGTGATCATCTTTGTCATGTGATGAAACATTTCTAATGTGATGGTGGTGGTCACTTCCAGGATAATAATGTCCAAAGAAAAATCATGATTAACACTTTCCTATAATAAGTCTACAATAAGCCAATAATGCACTATGACATGATGCATGATGGATGATTTTGACAGAAACACAGTGGATGCTGGTGCTGCGATTGCAGAGATTGCCATTGTGTCCTAAACAAAGTATAGAGAAACTACAAGACAACTCCAGAGTCCAGAAGCTGAAGACGTTTATCATGAAGTACTCATTGTTGACAGAATTATTTAGTGTTACTGTAGGTTTTAATGTTAAGTTTTCAGTTGTCATATGAAGATATGTTTATATAAATACTTGCGCCGTTTTAAAAAAGAAATTTCATGTTTACACATCAGATTGTTAGTTTTAGTTTAATTTTATTGACAATGTGAATATCTTATTTTGTAACTACACTGTTGTAATAAATGTTCTTGTGCTGTCTTTTAGACGTCCTTTGGTCATATTTGGACACTGTTAAAGAATACGTCACAAAACCAACTAGGCTAATCTTAATCATATTCAAAATGAACATATTAAAAAAACTTTTTTTTACCAGACAACAATATCACGAGTATGGTAATAAGCCGAGCAGTCTCTTAGCCTATCAACTTAAAAAAGAACAGGCCGATCGTACAATAAAATGCATACGTGACAACAGGCCAATTGAAATATGACACAAAATCAATGAAGTCTTCATTCCTCAATTTTTATACACAGCTGTATGCATCAGAAAACCCAGCGGTGCCAGATATCCACACGTTCTTAGAAAAGGTATCTTTGCTCTCAATCTCCGAAGATGATAAGGAGCAGTTTAACTGTCCGTTTATCGCAGAGGAGATTCTGTGAGCAATTATGTCACTGACCCTCCGGAAAAACAGAAAAAAAAAATTTTATTAGGCCTTTTGGTCTCAAATTAAGCCTCTTCTTATGCCCATGCTAACAGATTTTTTTGAGAATGGAACTCTCCCCGAATCAATGAAGACAGCTGTAATCACATTGATACATAAAAAGTACAAGGATATCACAGAATGTACCTCATTCCGTCCAATTTCACTACTACCAGTTGATTTTACGATAATCTCAAAGTTAATTACACATAGATTAGAGGACTTGTTGCCCCAGCTCATTAACCCCGACCAGTCTGGTTTTGTAAAGGCGCAATACGCCTCTGATAATATTCGGAGGCTATTAAACATAATTGACCACTCAACCCTATATAGTCAACCAGCGTTAGTATTATCGCTTGACGCAGAAAAAGTGTTTGATAGGGTCGAATGGTTATATTTATTTTCTGTCATTTAGAAATTTTATTTTGGCGATAAATGTATTTGGTCGACCAAGTCTATGTATAGCAACCCACAAGCTCAAATTTGTATAAATGGCACTCACAGAAAAATGTAGTTTATAAAGAGGATGTCGACAGGGGTGTCCATTATCCCCTTTCCCATTTAATTTGGCGACTGAACCCTTCGCAGAGGCCATACGGACCAGTAAAGAAATTTATGGAATTGATATTGGAAAAACTGAAAATTTAATGTCATTGTATGCCGATGATATTGTCTTGTACTTAACTAACCCAGAGAGGTCAATTCCAGCAGCCCATCGACAAATTTGGAAGGGTATCAGGCTACAAAATTAACTTCACAAAATCTAATGCCTTCTTATTGAACTCACCAATCTCTAGTAAACTCAAGACCATCTCACCCTTCACCTGGGCACAGAGTGGATTCAAGTATCTGGGGGTGAACGTGTCTCCCAAACTTAAAGACCTGTTTCACATAAACTACTAATTTACTTCCCATTTCCTTCCTCGGCCGGATTAATGTAATTGAAATGAATATACTGCCCCATTTTGGTTACTTGTTCCAGTCACTTCCTTGTTATTTAGACAAAGCATTTTTTAAATCCATAAACAAATTAATGAACTCCTCACCTAGAATAGCTTTCAAAACTTTAACTAAGTCTAAAGAGAAAGGTGGACTGGGACTCCCAGACCTTCAGTTATACTACTGGGCTGCCCAGGCAGGCCTGATTAGTTGGGTACTAAAACCAAGAACTGCTCACTGGACAGATATTGAAGAAGAACTTTGCTTTCCTACCTCATTGACCGCCTTACCATTTATGAATAACATAAATGCCCTTCTGTGACAAAGTGGATGAGAACACACCACTTGTCTCCATTTTCACCATCAGTGCCATATTACTACTAATTCAACCATGCTTGTTAATTGTGTGTTTTAGCCATAGTTCCACCACTGATCTGTAACGTGCAGACACATACTATCCTGGGTTTGTTTGTGTTTTGCATTAAGTTTGGGTACAGGTCACATACATTAACATTTATGCTTAAAGTAAAACACGGACAAGTATTGTTAAGTTTAGTTAGTATTTATTGGTTCAGTTCTGTTTTCCATAAGTTAATAATTTCTTTCTTTGCTCTTTACCATACCCACCATGTGTTCCAGAGACAAAAGGAGGAGTCACCCAACCACTTCCTGTATTTATACCCTGGGTGACATCATTAGTGATGTCACTGGGGAGGTAAATTATGTAAAGTAAGTTATTTATGTTGATTGTGATCTGTTTATGTAAGGTTGCAAATGTATGTTATATGGTAAGCTATGTGAGAGTGTTTTACTTGGAGGTTGATAAAAATTGAATAACTTTATCACTTACCTGTGTTCAGGGGAGGCATGGGATTTACCGGCAGTATTGGTACAGCCTCGATTGACTCCTGCTGATGGATGGGTCTATTTAAGCAGTTGCTTTTGGAGGTTATGGGGGTTGGACGTCAGTGTGTAGCTGTGTGCACATGATGTTAAATTAATATCAGTTGAGTTTTGTTCAGTTAAGCTAAGGTAGCTGTTCAGTTATTTCTTTGTTTTTGTACATATTTTGGTTACAAATGTAGCATGGTGCCATTTTTTTGTAAATAAACCACCATTGGTTAAACCTGGACAAAGTTTCTCTCGGCTGCTTCCTAGCCACTCTGGTCCCACTTCATAACACTCCTGATGTGCTGACTTTCAATGTTTGTGACAAACTGAAGGATGAAGTGTTCCTTTATTTCTCTTCCTTCTTAAAGTGGACATATTATGCTCATTTTCAAGTTAATATTTTCAATTTAGGTTTATACTAGAATACGTTTACAGGCTTTACTGTTCAAAAAACACATTATCTTTCCCATACTGTCTATTGCAGCAGCACCCTATTCAACCTCTGTCTAAAACACTCTTTTAGCTCCTGTCTCTTTAAGGCCCCCCTCCTGATAAGCCCAGTCTGTGAACAGTTTAACCAAGGTTTTCTTTCTTTTTCTTTTGGAAGTCCATACAACGGGAATTTGCCTCACCAAATCATCATAATAAACCTTTTAAAAACCCTCTTGGATCAGCGTCACAAAGCTGAAAACAGTTTTTCTGAGCTCATGAAACTTTTTAGAGATACGTGGTTCTCACAGGACAGCCACACAACAAACACATGATGATCTTATAATATATGATGCGCTGATGTAGATTCAACTAGCCAACATCTACAGCAGTAAAATACAACATACACATTAATGCAGCAGTAATATTCCTCCAAAAACATCAGATATAATAGAGAAACACTGACAGGGAACATTTACTGCACTATGACTTCTTTTACTTTGAAACTTTTACATTTTGCTGAATAATACATGTTTTTATTGAACTACGGTTTTGAATCTAGCTCTCTTGTAGTGGAGTACTTTCATAGTGTGGTATTAGTAGTTAAAGGATCTGAATACTTCTTCCATTACTGCTGTTAGCAAATTTAGTCTAGTGGTGCCCAATCTAAGGGACGGGCCCCTCCAAAGGGTCACAAGATAAATCTTAGCGTCATTATCATATTTTATATTAAACAAGAACAGATGTTACTGGAAGAACACAAGCCCTGTTTTTCAAAATGTAGTCTAGATCTGGTTTATTGTCATCTCAGGAGGAATCTGAGCAATGCATACATCCATACATCATCCATACATCATCCATACATCATACATCTGTGTATCAGCATCTTTGCTGCTGCAGTCATACAAACAAAGACAGTGGATGTCAGCATGGCACGGTCATGTTGGATGCTTGCTCTCCTTTGCAGCCACAAGGCCGCGAATGTGCACAGCTAAAGTTGTCCTGAGGTTGAATGCTTGGAGTCGTTCACTGAAATGAGACAAGGCACCAGCACTGACCCAAGACAGTGAAATTACACCCCATGTCATACTGTCAGAACCAGTCCAGGATCTATATTTCAAGTAAAAAAAAAACAAGAAGAGCAGGAGACATTTTCATATCATAAATTAGAGAAGTTCAGAAGGAGTTCTAGTGGAGAGCTGTGTTTGAATTAAAATGACATGTTCCACTCCATTCTAAGCTTTCCAGCACTTTTATTGGCAAACCACCCACTTGTTTTGGTAAAAAAATAAATATCCTCCCATATATCCAAATTGCCCTTCAACAAATCTTCAAACACGCTGGGTCTGTTTCTAAATGCTGCTTCCTTTGTGTAGGAAATCATTGCGGTTTGCAATAAAAGACAGCCCTCGGATTAAAATCATGTCACATAATGTGGGGCCGTGGTTTTTCCGTTTTTAGTTTGCGTTTTCAGGGTTTTTTTCTGACGCATGCACTTAAGTGACCTTCATGTAAAAGTGTGTGGGTGCACTGTAAAACGCAGACCTCTTTAAAGGTTTCATTCAACATTTTATTGTTATCTCTCAATCTCACAAGTAGTCTGCAGCTAAATCCCATCCTTCTGTGTCTTTTTTGACTTGTCTTTCATCTATACACAAAACAACTTCAAGATGTAGAAGAAGTGCTTTGTCAGCAAAATGACCCAAACAAGGTGTGACATATTCCAGTGGCTGATATTTGTGGCCTTTTAGAAGCAGACTTCACATTGTCAGTGTATGTGCGTGTTTACTCGTATGAGTGTGTGTCCACTGATGCAAACATACCTATAAGTCTGATTTTGTTTTTTTTTGTTTTTTTTATGGAGATGCATATCTCTGCATCTCTGTGGGTGTGTGATACATGATTCTCCAACCAATCACATGTCCATGACTTAGTGAGGGCCGCATCTATAAAGCGAGTGTGTATTCCTGTGTATATGTGTAAGAGAAAGAGAGGAGTGACTGAGCTGCTGAGGTCTCCAGACGGTGAAGAAAGAAGCTGAAATATGAAGACTCTGGCCATCTTGGTTCTCTGCTCCCTGGCAGCCATCTGTCTGACTTCAGGTAGGAGCGACACGACAGTGTATGTTAGAGAAGCTCTTTATCAAAACTACTGCATATTATTGTGATTTTAAGAATATGTTACTCTGCAAACAAAGTTTAAAAGCTACCATAAGATCTGGCCAACTGATCTATTTAAAGACAGTGGGCTGCATTAAAAGGCATCACTTGAACGGTGTGACACTTCCTGGATAAGAAAACATCATCATTGATATTTTTGCCCCCTCATATTTTGACAGATGCCTCCACTGGCTCCCAGCCTGCCAGTGACAACCATGCTCAGGAGGGTGAGACCAAGATTTTTGACTGCATCATCAGTGTTATGTTAATATGGAACATGTTTGAGTCCGTTTGACTCAAACATGTTCTGAACCAGACTGAACCAGATGAACCAGACTGAACCAGATGATTCCTGCAGTTTTGCTTTTTAAGGATAATAAACCGAAACTAGTCTGATTTGTTAATTGGATTTAGAATAATGATAATAAAGACTGCATAAATTCTATGTCGGTCCATTTTTTATATGCGACATTTGGATTCTGGTTTAACACAAGACAGTTCTTGTTTTCTGCTGAGTTGCTATTTATAAGTCCAATCTTGCATTTGATTGTGGTTGATTGATAGACATTTGGGGCCTCATTTATAAAAATGTTCTTATATTTATACTTGGAGTCTTAAGATCATTTCTGATGGTGTGCTGACGTTCAATGCTGAGCATAAAAAAAACCTTGCTTAAAGGAGAATTCTGGTATTTTAAAACCTGGGCCTTATGTTTATATATTTGGAAGTGTAAATACTTATCAAAGGTCTTGGAATTGGTCCAGTAAATAGTCTCAGTCGATAGCCATGACACGGCTGCAATGGCTGCAACGTAATCCTTTGGGGCAACTCCGAGCGTCAAAGTTAAGTCCAGTGAAAGTGTTTTTTTTCTTGCCTCTCACAGTCTGAGATTGTTACTCTAAGTGTCTGAAAACATTCCGGAAAGGATCCGACAGCGATAGTCCTCATTGTTAGAATAAAATCCTCTTTGTTTAGCCGGAGCCGAGTCAAGTCTACACTTTGCTTACAGATGAGATCATTTGCACATCATAGTAAGGTTTTATAATGAACTACTAAGACATTAAGATCAAAATTGATCATAAAGTCCATTTTAAAAAATGAGGCCCCTTATGTATAAGAAAAAGGTGTGTTAAATGTGCATGATGTGCAGGTGTGTTTGCGGAGAAGGATCAGGCGTCCACAGTGGTGAGACAGAAGCGAGCTGCTGGAGAGTTGTCCCTGACACAGCTGGAGAGGTATTTCACACCTCCTTTGCTTTCACATCACCTATGAGAAGCAGTGGACAAGCACACTCACATATCAAACCCAACAGCATGTACACTGTGTTCTGCCTCTAACACAGTCCCTTGATAGTGTTGGTGGATGATGTCTGGAGTCAAAGATCAGATTAGACATGACTTCACATGATGGATAACATCTCCTGTATGTGTTGCCACTCTGTGATCGCCCCCCTCTCTCTGTCTCCACTCAGCCTGAGGGAAGTGTGTGAGGCCAACCTGGCTTGTGAGGACATGATGGACACGCACGGAATCATCGCCGCCTACACCGCCTACTATGGACCAATCCACTACTAGAAGCCAAGCCACGACAACTGATTGCTCATGATAGCTATCTTTCATTATCGTCATTGTTGGAATTATGTCCTTTAAGCCAAAACATTTCCAAATGTGTACCATCATGTAACAGTTTTTAACACAAATTAAAAAGTGCAAGATGAGGAGCATGAGGAATAATCTCTGCATGTGAATTTATTTTTCCATCCTGCATCAGGCCAACGAATGGTCGCTGTAATTATATAATTTCTCTTAGCCTGTAGGGTAGTGTGATAAAATTAATTATAAATAAATAAAACTTTGTGTGTGTCTGTGTGTGTCTGTGCTCTTTTATAAGGCCTCATCATTTTGGATGAATTAACGTCATATTCATTCTCTAACTTACTGCTTTAACAAGTTGTGGCCACTAGATGTCCCCGTTGTGACATTTTGTGATGTGAAAAGTCCCACAGGAGTTTTTAATAGTGTCATGTACCACTATGGGCTTACAAGACATTTAATTCATAAAATACAAATCCAATCCGGAGTGCTTTGCATACATTTTTAAACAATTTTCTCCTTTGATAAAAATTTAAGATAAAATTAATGGATCTTAAAGATAAGTTTCCTTCTCAAGGATCAATTGTGCTTACAACACAGCCCGAGATGCGGAAACTCCATAGTATTAAAACACTGGCATATTTTGAGTTCTGCTGGGGGAAAAAAATTATTTCCTTGATAACCTGAATTCTTGTTATTCGTGTGCTTGCTGCAATAACACAGCCTGCACTACAGAATTCCCCATTCAGCACAGGAATATATTGCCACCAGTGCGGTTTTAACATGCTAAAATGTTCATGTGGCTGACAAAGAGACGACCGGGTGTTTGAATTTCACAACATAAAAGCGCCACTAGGAAAGGAAATCTAACTTGCTCTGAAACACAGCCATACAATTTCCAGTCTAAACTTTCAAGGCAGTAAGAACAATGTCTACAATGCAAAGGTTAACAACAGAGGTGACAGATTAGTGAATGATGCAAGTATAATATAATATGTAATATCTCATGAAACTGTTTAGAGATACGTGGTTCTCACAGGACAACCACGCCACACATGATAATCTTATAGAATATGATGCACTGATGTTTAGATTAAACCGCTGGTCCTCAGATGTTTTTTTTAACACCAAGGACGATGTTGAATTAACATGAATGTCATGTTACTTATTGATGGAATTATAGTGACAATAAATTATTCGCCTTTTTGCTGGGGACTCCCTTGAAACCCCTCAAGGACCCCTGGGGGTCCCTGGAACCCACTTTTAAAACCACTGGATTCAACTTGCCAACAGTATATAGAGTATTTCAAATGAGCTCAACCTTCAACATCTACAGCAGTAAAATACAACATACACATTAATGCAGCAGTAATATTCCTCCAAAAACACCAGATATAATAGTGAAACACTGACAGGGAACATTTTACTGCACTATGACTACTTTTACTTTTCATACTTTAAGTACATTTTACTGATTATACTTATGTACTTTTACTAAAGTAAAGGATATGAATACTTCTACCAACACTGCCAGCACCAGCATACATTTGATTCTGTCGAGGGGCTTCAATACAATACAACAATAGTCCAAAATTAAAGAAAACCGACTCAAACAACTTTCATAATCAAATCTTCAGACTTTAATTGTCCACAACAAAATGTGTAAATCGCTGACGGGAACATTCACTAAACTAATATTGGAGAAAACAGAGTAAACACAAAATAAACAATCAATCAAGAACAATGTGACACGCTCTCCACTTTTCCCGAAACACACATTAGCTCACATTATTTGTTTTCCTTCTGAATATTTTGGAATCTTCCAACCGGACAAACCTGTACAACTTACTGTAGGATCGTCCTATTTCTCTGACCTACGCACAACAAAACCCACAGTCTCTGATCAAATCACTCACATTTTTGTTCATTGATTTGTTTTTGATTGCATTATAGTTCATAAATCCCTATATGCACTTTCTCATGTTTCTTACATGCTGAAGTCCATGGCTCAACATATAAGCCTTTCCTTATGATTTTCCTCTCAACACTACACTTAGAAATATACTGCTAACACAAAAGTAAATGGTAATGAAAGTCCTCTGACACAACATGCAGCACAACAACAAGCCGCTTCATGATATTTTTAGGAGACTTGGTGTTGTTGGCTTCTTGATCTGTCTTGACCTGATCCGTTCTGGTATCTAGTCAGACAAGTCTATCCTGCACGCTGTCACAGATGATGTCACTTCTTTGTTGTCTCCTTATTTTTGAGTCTCTTTCCTCGTGCAAAAGGACAATATATTCAATGGTGACTTGACAGAGATAACAGAGAAACAACAGATAAGACAAATGTAAAAAACAAAAACATAAACTAACAAGACAAAACGGAAAATCATAAGAAATCTTGACATCACAAATCATAACATTGTGTGTGTGTATGTACATGTGAATGTATGACATAAAAATAAGAAAGAAAAAAAGATGAATTATAGCTGCTGCTCAGCAGTGAGTCTGGACCGGGCATTTTGAGGAGGAAGAGGATAAAAGGAAGAGGATAAAAACAAATGAAAAATAGAGATCAATCAGCAGAACTGTCTGGAACAAAATGATCACTAAACCCTTAAGTCATGTCTCTATTTCACACAGCACAATGGCTGATTTTCATTCTGCATTGAACTCTCACTCTTAGACACCAAAAACAAGTCCTGGGGCCAAATGTATAAAACTCTGTGTATATTTGGGTGTAGAAACACAAATACACACAAAACAGGAAACATGCATACGCAGTCTTTTCATCAGATGTATAAAACCCCACCTAAGCCTGTTCCCCTGTGTGTTTTCCTCATACATCTCAATCATCCGGAAATTGTGCGCACGTGTACGAGCGTTCTGGCCATGCCCACAATTTACTATACATGGATTCCAACACACCCCTGATC
>JBBPCS010005891.1:0-10175 GCA_037974645.1 Hollardia meadi
ATCCGGGATATTTTGGCTTCATTTTTGTACAGTGGGAGGAAGTGGAGACGCGGCGGCCATCTTTATTTAGGTCAATGCTGCAAAAATGCAGAAAACACAAATGCATTAACCTTTTTTCCCCTAACAACCGTGTTCTCTGTTCTCTTGACTTAAAGCACTAACGGAGAAACATCTGTCAGCCCTGAGGTGTCCTTAAATTTTGTAAAGATTTTGTAGAAAATTCTCGTAACATGTCTTTTCTAATGCACTGGCAGACTGATTTTCGGCCCTTATTGTGGACAAATGACGTGTAAAGCTGCAGATTTTCTGCCGCGTGGAGCTGACTGAAGAGGCTGTAGTGTCGGTAAAACCTCCCCAGTCAGAGGAGGTCTCGGTGGGACAAACACCCAAAGTGATCTGGACCTGGTCCTGGACCGCTGTGAAGCGACGGCAGCAGCTGATGGACCCGTCATCTCCCAGTGACGTGCTGACAGATGACAGCGCTCATTACCCCGAACCTAACTCTGAGACTTGCGTCAGACCCGGTCTCACACCGAGGACTGATGTCTGTGTGCACACATGTTTACACGTGTTTGTTTTGGAGGACACGTTTGCGGTTTTGTGCCGTCTCAGGGCGTTTCCTGTGACAAGTGATTGATGCTCATCGTCCTGCGACAGCCTCAAGCTTTCTGCCTGACTGAACGGTGAAAAGAGGAAATCCATCAGAGGTGACAGCGCACGTCCATCATGGTTCACTCTGCGCTCTGATTGTCTTATTTAGAGTTAAGCTCTGTTTACTGTCATCTGTCTCTTTCCTGGACAATAAACCGCTTGGAGGTAAAACCCGACATGACTCCTGCTGTCACCGCTCCGTTTGGTTTTATGTTCCTCTCTCGCTGTGATCAAATTGAATTCAGGGAGAAGTTAGAATGACTCACACCTGTGCTGGAAAAAAGTTCACTTTCCTTTTTTAATTAAATGGTTAAATACCTTAAATTAGATGTGCCATTTATGCTCTCTGGGTCCTCTAATTTCCCAACGATTCTCCAACTGATTCTCTACGCCGTCATCTGCAAGTAAATTCATTTAATAATCTTGTAAAACTGAATTTCTGACGCTGGATCAGTCAGCGAGACGTTGACTGAGCCTAGATGAGTCCTAACTGAGTGACACAGGTGTTCTGTCCTGTTAGGACTCATCAGGAGATAACCGTCATGATAACGCGACGCAGTTCGACCTTTGTGCCTCCGTCCTTTTTCTAATAAACCGGGGTCCTGCATCAGTGATGATTCTGTCACGACCAACAAACTTCAGCAATGACAAATTAAACTCTTGCAGAGCTGCAGAAAATTCTGATAAATCAATTCATAACCACTCACTGTGAAATTCTGGAGAACTAGAATTACCGCCTCGGTTCTGTATCCCTCCACCTCCAGACACAGTTTACATCCTTGTCTGTCCAGACTCATATAATATATTAACTCAGTGTTTCCCATCAATTACCTCGACTGTGGCGCTCGCCATAGTCTCATAATCAGATCTCATCATTGTCTCTCGCTCTCAGTCAGTTAGCCCTTTGCTGGAGGTGGGCGGAGCTAAACGCTCACTACGGCCCCCACCTCCCCTTCCTATCCAAGCAGGTGTCAATGTTTACGACTTCAATGAGAGGATGAAGCGATCCTCTATCCCTCTGGTCAAGAAAAGAGAGAAAGAAACACCATCAGAGTGAATCGTGGGAACGGCACAAATGCTTGTTAGCTTTAGGTTAACAAATTTTTAATATTTGATGAACGCCAACAGGCAACATTAAACTGGAAAAGGTAACCATGTCACACTCAAACACGCGTTCATGTGTGTGTCGACGACATGAAACTGGTGCTTCTGTTTGGACCCGACAGGAAGTGATGACACTCCTCATCACATCATTTTAAAACCATTATTTAGTCTCTCAGTCAGGTTTAGTTACAGCTCTAGACTAATGCAAGATAAAAAGTAATGGATTGATATTGATTACTGACTATAGGCTCATGTTTACATGGTAAACTAGCCAAAACCATTTACAGTCATACTTCCAGGCAGCAGAGCCAGATTTTCCACAATTTATTTATGTTCTTGTTATTTCCGACCTAGCCTCTTAATCTTGTTCTCAAAGTGCACCAGACTGATGCATTTAAAGTGGGAAACACTGATGTAGTGACTGATAGAGAGCTTGGTCACACGGTGCAACAACAATCGCCTGAAGCTCAATATCAACAAAATCACTGACCGCTGAAATCTAACCAGTTCGTCATTGAGTCCAAGTGAATGTTTGATGAATTTCCCTCAAAATGTTCCTGAGATATCGCGTTCACAAGGACGGACGGACCGAAAACATAACGCCTCGCATGGAGGCACAATACAATCCATCAATTATGACAAACAGCCCTGAATATGTAATGGAAGATCACTATTAATAATTCATGTAATGGTTGCTCCATCTTCAGCGTCATTTTCATGCTTTTACCATCGAATGTTCCAAATCGAACACTGGAAACTGTTGTGATTGGTTGACACACCAACAGCTGAGGTGAAAAGGGAAAATCTGAAGCTCTCTGAGGGAAATCAGCTCCTGAAACGTGTCTCATATGAAACAGGAAGTGAACACACTCCTGTGTAACGCAGCCTGACATCAACCTGGTCACATGTCTCTGATCTGTGATCAGTCTTTTGAAGCTCAGCGGAGGAAACAAGGTGAACTGAAGTTCAGTGTGTGATCAGAGAGAAAACTACATGATACTTCAAGTATCAGCAGCAACACAAACTCAAAGTACCGATTCAGCCTGTTAGATGCAATAATAGACAACACAATATGTACTGCAGTAGCAATGTAGCTAATGCAGCGCCAACAATAATACCACTTGGAAGTTTACACAAAAGTTCAACTTTCATAATGTAGAAACTCATGTTTTTAAGACCCGTTTAAACTCAACTCACTCTGGCTTTGTTGTCTGAACCACATGCTGGATCAGAAACTGGTTTCAGTTACACCTGCTCACAGAAATGGCCTGAAAAAGAGTCGTGTCCTCCTAAATCCACTTCACTCATCAACACGCGTGTGTTCTCTCTCTCTCCTCAATAAACACAGTCAGAATGTCGTCAGCGTCCACATCACAGATGGTGATGGCTCCTTCATTTAGTGACATTGGCCGTAACGTTAGCCTCCCAGCTATCGTTCACATTTTCAGCCCGGTTGGGAGCAGATTTGAGCTGAGCTGAAGAAAGATGGTCATTAAATTCATATTTGGGTCTAAAGCTCTCGCCAGCTCCCTCTTTTTCTTCCCTTCTTTTCTGGCATCCTGATTTATGTGCAGGTCCTGACACAGCAAGAAAATTCACTCCACCGTTAGCGAGTAGTTAGTTTACATCAGTAAACTGTTTTATTGGCAGCCGCCAGCGGTGCACTTTTTACGTTGTCTACTCAAAAAAATGAACTTACACCATTTTGAAAAGAGGGTTTTCATTATAAAAGTAATGGTGAGTATTTTGGTTCAAAATTATATTTGGTTATTATTGCTTATATATTTAGGATGAACATTATTGCTGGCATCCATGGGCCCCCCTTCACAAAGATTGTTATTTATATATCTAAAGGTGCTCAAGAGTTCAAATGGTTAAAAAATGTCAAATTGAAATACATAATTTAATGACCGGTAGCATTTGAAAATCACCAGACAAACATGTTCTGCCACAGCTAGCTAACGTCTGCCACAGCTAGCTAACATCTGCCACAGCTAGCTAACGTCTGCCACTACTAGCTAACATCTTCCACAGCTAGCTAACATCTGCCACAGCTAGCTAACGTCTGCCAGTACTAGCTAAAGTCTGCCACTACTAGCTAATGTCTGCCACAGCTAGCAAACGCCTGCCACTACTAGCCAACGTTTGCCACAGCTAGCTAACGTTCCCTCGGATGCAGTGGCACAAAATGTTTTTTGAAACATAAAAGAAGTGATGGAGATAATCCTGCGCTCCAAAGCGAGTGTAAAATATGTTCCTGACTACATTAAACAGCAGTTAGTGATGTTTAGCCGAAAGCAGTGTGTTGAATGTGATGAAATCTGGTCATGTTAAACTTTTTTTTGTCATTTTTTGGGAAGGTGGTCCTCGGAAATGTTTTGACAGAAATGTGCCTTAAGTTACAAAATGCTGGAACATCAGGTGATCAGGATGTAAATCAGACTCATTACGTTTCCACCGACTGAAATATCTGAAATATCATCAGCATCATTCCAGCAAAAGGAAAAATAAAGAGCTGTACATTTGAACCCAGTTTGGACAATGTGAGTTTGTAAAGAACAGTATCATCAGGATTTAGTTTGATGTACACTTTTACTTCTGATCTTCAAGTTTTCATCTCTGTTTATTGATTCTCAGTCTGATATAAACATCAGAACAAATGTTCCGGTCTTGTTTCTTCCTAAAAATAACTCGTCCTCACTCAGAGAAATCTATCGACTGAACCGTCCTCCTGCTGGCGCTTTGATCTCGGTCCAGTCCGGTCCACAGCTGTCACAGCCAGCTGGTCCTGACGCAGCCCTCGCCTGGTGTCAGCAGCGAGGAGCTGGAGCCTCAGCTCGGCTGGCCGGTCAGCATCCAGCCTGCCCGCTGACCAAACAAACAAACAAACAAACAAACAAACAAACAAAGCATCCCCTAACTGTCTCAGGTTCAAGTTCTCTGATGAGATTCTGTCCTCGTCCTGCTTGAGGACGCTCATCTCATCTCTGCCCTGTGGGGATTATGTAAAGTGCTCAGATTTAAGAACGGCACGTCGGTTTGGACACGTTTCCTCCGCTTGTGTTCAGCACATCAGCTCAGCGGCGTGTGGAGAGGAGCTGCTGCATTATGGGTATCCAGTCGGATGTGGAGGTTGTGAGTGGGAGTTTCTGAAGTGGTGTGAACCACAGAACGCTGTGAGTGTTTCACGTCTGAACAGATGTTTTGCAGGTTGTCGTCACTGCATTCACACCTTCAATCTGTTTGGATTTTCACAAAGGAGACTGAAGATATTCAAGACAGAGATCTTTAGACCTAATCTGAATTGATTAATGAAGTGCATTAATTGATTTTTTTTTTAAAGAGACCCGATCACAAACGGACCTGAGGGTTTTATATATATCTGTCTATATAAATCTCTATCTATGAATCTATAGATCTCCCTTTGTTAAAGTCTTCTCTTGTCTTATGTTTTAATATCTACATAAATGGTATTTTAAATCTTAAAAAGTCATTATTAAATAATCTCTCCCACTGGCAGACTGATTTTGACAGCCGATCCATTGAACGGTTAAACTGTTTTGCTCTTGTATCAGTTTTTCTCACAGCGTGTTGAGTCGACAGGGAATCACCAACAAAGACACTTTTCTCTTTCTGTCAGCAGCTGACAGCAGAGAGAAGCTCCAGCAGCATTTTCTGCACCGTACGTGAATTTATCCATATTATTTATTGGGCTGTCCCACTTTAACTCACCCAGGCCTCCAAAACTGACCCACTTGCTGCTGTGAAGCTTAAAATCGCCCTTTTTGTTTAGACTCTGATGATCAGACCGAAGCTTGTTGAAGTCTGGAATGTTCTGTAAAGTACTTCTAATGCTTAACGAACTGAACTGGACTGAGACTACAGTTATAATGACAATGCTAACACATCGATGTTTAGCAGGTATGCTATACTTTAACTTGTTACAATACTAACATTTGCTATTTAGCCCTATAAACAAAGTACAGCTGAGGCTGATAATGTAATTAGTTTTGCAGGTATTTGGTCATAAACCAAAGTATTGGGCAAATTTTAATTTTGCTCAGCTGCTGTAGATTTTTCATTAAAGCTGGAGTGCAGGGGGCGCTCTATAGCTTACTTGATTCATATAACTTCATATAAATGAATGTCCGTTACCTTCAAGCTTCGAGTTTTTAAACCCGTGTCGGTGGCGACTTTCCCGCGCCGACTCACCGTTAGTGATGCGTTTTAGCAAAGTTTGGTTTTCCAGAGCAGAAGGGGGCGGAGCAACCACAGGGTATGAGCTGCAGGCTACAGCAACTAGAAGTATGACAGAGCCTATGGCATCATAAGAACGTCGACAGCGTTTGGGTAATTACTCTGGCTGCCAGAAGGTGGCGATAGAAGTTCCACACTGCAGGTTTAAGGAGTGTCATTGTGGCTTTGTTTGGGTGGTGAGAGAGCGAGAGACGGAGCTTCAGAGAGGAAGAACATCTGAACATCATTCTGAGAAGCTCTCCTGGTTTGAACTGATCACAGGTGCGCTGGGATGGAGGGAGGAAGGATCACAGCCCGGCTGAGTCAGCGTACTGGAAACAGCATTAGAAGTGATGAAACAAACACAGAAGTTCTGCAGAGAATAATTAGCTTCGGTCACCGTGTGAGGCCGAGCGGCTTCCCAGCTGTTCATCAGAGAGACCCGGACACAGAGCTGGCAGCTACGAAAACCACAGGTTTCACTTCTTTTTCCTTTCTCTGACAGATGGACGCAGAAACCTTCAGGAGGCCTAATTGGAAACGTGCTGCGTCTCAAACACGTTAGCATATGAAAAGGATTAGCTTTCAGCACTGAGGTGAAAACGTCATGACAGCAGTTTAACCATTTCAGCAGCTTTTCCTGCTCATCCTGAAGCAGCCTTAACGAGACGTCTTTCGATCAGTTCACCGGGAACGTTCCCAACATTTATCTTCCTCCCTGCTACTCATTAGCTCCAGTGTTAGCATCAGCCTGACAGTGTTAATGTATGACCGTGTGAAGCAGCTGCCTAACTGCTCTCTCTCTCTCTTCTTCCTCATGAAATCCATCCTGCTGATGGAAACTTCTGTCTGTCGGATCGTTTCTCTGCTTGTAATGACAAACTGCTGCTTTGGCTCAACTGTATCGGAAGCAGTTTAATGACTTTTCCTCCTTTTGGGAGCTGTGGCGAGTCTAGAAAAAGTCATTCCTGATGATTGTTGCTATTTAAAGGAGCATTATAGCCGTTTTGCACGGTTAACCTCATTTACTACGATAAACCGGAAACAAGACCTCTGATTGAAACAGACTTACATTAAAGACGAGGCTGTAGCTAATGATTATTTTCATTATTGATAAGTCGTCTGATTATTTTCTTGATGATTAATCTCTTGCTTTGACACCGTGTACTAAACAAAACTGAGTCTGCACCCAACACCACGGTCTACTGTAATACCAGCCCCTTTTCATCCCCAGCTCCTCAGATATCAACTTGCAGCTAGCTAAACACACTTCTGGGTGGGCAGACTTTAGCTAGCTGTGGCAGACGTTAGCTAGCTGTGGCAGACGTTAGCTAGCTGTAGCAGACGTTAGCTAGCTGTGGCAGACGTTAGCTAGCTGTGGCAGACGTTAGCTAACTGTGGCAGATGTTAGCTAGCTGTGGCAGACGTTAGCTAGCTGTAGCAGACGTTAGCTAGCTGTAGCAGACGTTAGCTAACTGTGGCAGACGTTAGCTAGCTGTGGCAGACGTTAGCTAGCTGTAGCAGACGTTAGCTAACTGTGGCAGACGTTAGCTAGCTGTAGCAGACGTTAGCTAGCTGTGGCAGACGTTAGCTAACTGTGGCAGACGTTAGCTAGCTGTAGCAGACGTTAGCTAGCTGTGGCAGAACACGTTTGTCTGGTGATTTTCAATTGTGACTAGTCATTGAAATTCTGCATTTTAATTAGGATTTTTTTTATTTATGTGAATTCATGAGCACATTTAGATATAAAAATTAACTAGGTAAAATTATAGACAACACTTTTACAGTAATAATAACAATTTAGCCATTTGACTTCCTGATGACGCTTTGAGGCCCATCAATTGAGAATAGCTGCACTAAATGCTATTCAGCAGCGAGGTACGGCTCACTCTCCAGAGGAAACTGGCAGTTCTCCCGACAGCTCAGTTCAATACAAGTAATTACTGACCATTCTTTAAATAACAACAGGCTCCAACCACAGGCAGATTTAATTGTTGGGTTTTTGGGGCGAGGTTAGAGCAGAGGCTCATTATGTGTGGGTGAGCGCTGCAGGTTTGGAGGCTTTCCAGAGGAAGAAATTAGCACCTTTTATAAAGAAACAAAGAAATGTTAAGTGCAGCTGTTCAGTGCTTCCCATTTTAAAGTAGTAAGAACTTGCAGGAAAACTTCCCCTGAAATACTCAACTTTGTTTTAAACTGATGCATTTTGGATTTCAGTCTGCATTTTGGTTTTGTTGTCTGCTACATTTCTTCATAGATAAAAATGTAGACGTGTGACACAGCGACCATGTCGGCTGAACTGACAGGAAACGTGTCGGTCTATCAGGAACACAAGATCTCTGGAGCTGCTGACAAACTATCAAATCCATCAGAGGAAAGACGGGAAACCCACAACAGCAACAAGACCGGCAGAACTTTTTGTTGTTGAGATTTTATTTAGATATTTTATTACATACAATAAACACAATCACAACCACAACACACATTTATCAGTCAAACGAGATGAATGAATGGATGAACTGACTAACATCCGAAGTGATTCAATGGCGACTAGAACGTTTTTATTGCTCTCGCTCGGTGTCAGTTTTACGACACACCAAAGTATTTTATTGTTCGTAAAAACCTTCTCACTGCACTTTAAAGTGCTAGCTAAAAACATTATCTTCTGTTTTCCTAGCATACTATTAGCTACACCTTTCTTTGTGTTAGCAAAAGCTTCCTTGCTTACTATTAGCTAAACTTTGCCTCGTGTTAACCAAACCTTAATGTCCTCTGTCATTTTGATGGGTCAGCCATAACATTGGACACTTGTAGCCTATTCAGTGTGCAACATTAGCCGTTATAAATGTTATTAATTTCAACCAGAGAAGTAAACACCTGGACATTTTTATAGATATTCTGTTTTTATGTAATTTTAAAGGAGTATTAGTAAACAAGGTCTTTTCTTTTAGAATATCTACAATTCCCAAAAAGTTGGGACATTGTGTAAAATATCAATAACAGAATACATTGATTTGCAAACCCTTTTAACCCTTTAATTTAATTAAATACGGGACAAAGACAAGATATTTTATATATTATATTATATTCTGTTTAATTTATTGTTTTACAAAGCGTCCCAAACTTTTTGGGTATTGGGGTTTTGTATACATGTCAAATTTTAAACACAAAAAAAATCATAAATAACGTTCTCACATCTTTACAGACAGCTTTAAATTGTGCTTACATTGTCAAAAATGACATTTTAAATTCAGTTATCTCAGTCTGTGCCTCGTCCATCACAACACAGAGTCTGTTTCAGACACGTCTTCAGTCTCGGTTTGATCCACCATCACAGCTCCTCCTGGGAAGCACTTCAACAGGATTTATGGGATACTTTCTGTCCTGGTGATATTTTTTGGGCGGCTTGATGGCTTTCTCAAAACGGAGCTTCTCCTCCGCGAGGGTTGTTTGAAGTGGGCTTTGCATCCTCCATCATTTTGTAATTATCAGTTAGAGGTTTGATGGCGGGAGCCAAGCGAATGTAAAACAAGTCGAAGTCACCCGCCCACTTCATGTCGAACAATCACAAGAAGAATAAGTCAAGATTCGTACCCGTGTGGCAGAAAGATCACTTTCACCAGGAACAGTTTGGTTAGAATAAAAAAAAGAAATAGAGGAGCAGGAGTTGGTGTTTTCTTCTCATGCTTTATTTCACGTCAAATGAGCACTTAGGGTTAGGGTTAGTAACATTTTACTTTCCCGCCGAGCCAACCTGCGTGACCTCCCACTCTACTGGTTTCAAAGGATGTTTGAGTCGAACACGACTCACCGCTTCACACCTCTTATAGAACAAACACAACACAGCTGAAGTGGAATACAGTTGTATAATACAAGAGGAAGCTGCCAGATGGCTGCGCATGTTTGCAGTGTATGGAGGCGTGAGGTGCTGAGGGGGGGCGGGGCTGCAGCACCCCGACATCAAGCACGATCAACACCAGTGACTGTATATAAAGATGGCCGACATGAGAGCTCGCCAAAAGTGAAGCCAAAACAGACACAGTTCAGTCCAGAGTCACCGCCTCCTGGTTGTTTGCCTCCACGCACCAATCAAGTCCCAGTTTCCTTCATGTCTGTCCAGACTCATATAATATATGTAGTGACTGATAGAGAGCTCGGTCACATGGTGCAGCAACAATCACCTG
>JBBPCS010005892.1:0-33951 GCA_037974645.1 Hollardia meadi
GATAAAAGCTTATCCCCACTCTGAGGGGGGATATGCAAGGCCATAAACCATATTGTCTTCAGCGTGACCTCACTCACTCAAGAGCTGAAAATCCTCAATGGAGCAGCTATTTCTCCTACATTTGAGAGACAAGAAAGTGACAGAGGGAACAAGAGAAAGTGAAAGGTGGACTAATGCATGTTTCTGCAAGTTATTAAAAAGAAAGTTAGCTGCTTTGTCACTTAATGACACGCCAGCCTGAACCAGTGATATTTTCTTGTTAGCTGGCCCAAAATCGCCTGACTCATAACCCACGGGACCCATGACTCATTAATGTAAAACACAGCAAACTAACTAAAGAAAAATCTATCTCAAGCTTATAGACTAAGGCTAGGAATACATGGCTAAACAAACTTTCATTTCCTGCAGGCACTATGGATACAGGACACGTTAGCCAGGATGGCCTTAATGAATTGACAATTTCATTTGTTTTATAGATTTCCTGTATGACATACAGTATGCCTTAGTGATGATTGGACCTTCAGACACTAAAAAAAAAAGAATATACATTTCAACTGGATTTCAACTGCAATTACTCTATTTCCAAACTTGGATAATGTTGGCAACCCCTCAAAGCATCTACTGCATACTATCCTCTATCCTCACTAACGTTAGACATGTGATGTTCAAACATTGTTCTATTGAGATTGTATTGGTATCATCTAAACACAGGAGAAGTAAAAATATTGGCACCCTTTCCAAAAGGCCTCACTGAAAGAAATGCTAAAAGCCTGCCAGAGATAAAAGTGCACATTTTTAGACCACCTCTCCTCAGAGCCATTTATGATTTTGCACTCTTTTACACACATGACAACTGAAACTTTGAGAGATGTTCAAATGCTGCTTACATTCACACTTCTGCACACCTGGCAAGGAAATGCTTTTCGGGTCATCTGTTTTGGAATTTTACAAAAGTTCTCTGGAGCAGCCTTCCCAATTACATTGTTGGCAGGGAATGTGGGGTGGGTGTTCCAGACTACTCTGCAGCCTCTAGGGACCATTAGTTCTACCTCAGATCTTTACTGTTGTTTCTTTCTGCAAACCACGTTTGTCTTCCTGGGCATCTTTCCTGTTTCCCATTCCTCCTTTGCTGGTTGTAAGGCTGTCACTGGAGATAACACTGTCACTGTACATAAGAGTGATGTACTTTCTCTCCTCCCTCCACATACCACTGTGCGGGGGTCTCAAAGCTTGTTGTAAAGACAGTGCCCTCTTCCTTTTTCGTGTTGTAAAACAATCCAGCAGATTACACTCACAATCAAACCCAGTACACAAAGTGATCAAACCAGAGGTCTTGCAAAATGTATCCAGAATCTATACTGTAGGCACTGAACACATGGGTGCTTCAGTGCTCAAACTCCTACTGAAAAGGATGAGCACACAAGCATGATGGGACATGAGGGGCGTCACTACAATATATAAATACTGCATCTTTGAAAATGAATCTGTTTATTCTACTTTAACTATTATTAGTGTACATCTTAACTGAATTGCACTATCCAATTAAAATGGTAACAGTTCAGTCTGTGTGTATGTAAAGGAGCCGTAGTCACGTAAACTACCAATGTAAAATTATTTTTAGAGTTAGAAAAGAGTGAGAAATCAGTGATTAAGAAACCAAGAGCTGCTACATGTAAAGATAGTAAAAGTGAGTCCTCCACCAAGAATGATCCCTTTAGTAGCAGCAGCGCCATCAATACAGACAGCAGGAACCTGCAGCAGCAGCGGCGATAGCACCACAGATTAATTAATTAAGCCTCATAAATCAAGCACAATAAAAGTTATTTTGTGATAGTCATCACTGGTGGTATTCACTTGATCGGCACCCACGGGCAAAAACATAAATCGCCGCCTACATAGTACAGTATGTCATACTGTATGGTAGTGTGGTAATGATCCGTCCATCCAACAAAGTCTGAAAGAACGCTTTCGAAACCAATGGAGAGTTTTGAAAGTCAAAATAACTCAAAATGACTCTCTACTCAGCTTCTCCCCAATGTCAGTGAGAAAGCATTTTGGTGGAGGAAGACAGAGACATCAGAGGCAGAGTAAATGATGGTCATGTTTAAACTTCTAATTATAGTCTTCTGTATCTTCAGAGCTGCCTGCTTTAGGAAGAAGATGCTCCTCTGCTCACCCGAAACCCTCATTAAAAGCTTTGAAAAGACAATCTGATTCTATCATGCAGAGACAGAGAGATGGAGCAAGTGAGGATGTTATTTTGAAAAGGTCACCAGGTTTGTCTGGGTTCCATTTGTTTTGGATAGTTTCAATAAGATGGGATTTATAAGACCTGTGCTGCTACACACAGTTTGCGGTTGCAGTAAAACTGGTAATAGCCAAAATGATATAAACTACATAAAAGACAATACGAACATCAAAACTGGCTTTGTCTTTGATTTAAAAATGGTTAAATGATTACAAAAGCTTTTCTAATCATGCTTCCTGCCTTTCTATTTAACCAACAGAATGAAATGTGCTCTTCTGAGTTTAAAACAAGTGTAAACCTACCATGACATCACCCATTAGTTTGTGGACTACCGTTATGAAGCCTTAAGTTTGACTTGAAACTAGTGGAGACCATAAACTAATTAGGAAACTCATGAACTCAATCAAATTTCAGTGTGAAAGTACTGGAGTCGCCCCTGCTGGCCATTAGAAAGAATGCAGGTGAAAGGCACTTATGCATTAGCTTCACAAGCTCTATCCATATTTTATACACTGGCTTCCCTTGAAAGTAGACGACAGTAGTCAGTGAAGGTTTCAAAAAGTGTGCCTGAAGTCAAACGCACCGACTTTGCTTGAATCCAATGACGGAAGTAGCATTAGCATTCTTACTATTATCTTACTATCATTCTATGGATGTGGATATGATGAACATGTCCGTGGAGGTATTACTAACAGTATAAGTATAAATTGAGCCCCGCCCACCAAAACAATTAATCTCTTTTCATTGACTTTGTATTACGTGAAGGTGTCACCTTGTCATTTCTGTCTACTAACAAACGAGGAAAATGCCTGAAAGCCGTTGTGTGCTGGGATGAACTACCAGCAGGGTACAGTATATTGAATTGTTTTCATAGGCTGCCTAAATGAAAACTGAGCCTTTAAGAAGACAAAAGTGGATACAGGCTGGGGGATCTTAACATTTTGTCGTTATGTCTTCAAAAAGCATTTTGATTAGTTAAAAAATAAAATAAATTAGGTTTTGTTCTTAAAAGTGATATTTCTGCAGTTGGTATGTTGAAGTGGACCAAATTCAATCATATGCTTTTGTGATAATTTTATGTGATGATATCTGATAACCTTGGAAGATTATAAAACTAGGATCAACAACTATAGCCTTAGGCTAACTCTGGTACAATGCATCAAATGGTAACATTTATGTTTAATATTGTACATGGTCCCTCACAAATAAAATAAAAAAACCCCAAAACAACTATATGACCACTGAATGCATGTCCTGCCCAGGGGTGCCACCAGGGATTTTGGGCCCCATGAAAAGATATCACACTGGGCCCCACCACCACAAGCCACTCCAACCCTGCACAATTTGCTGTAACCACACCGCCAGAACCTAATCGACCCATTCAAAGCTTTAAATAACTCGACCTTTGCAGGCTTTTAAGTTGTAACTATCTTGTAGTCCAGTACTTATTGTATGATATTTACTGACAGTGAGCTGTGAAAATAGAACACTGTGTGCGGACATGCATGATGCACTGTCTTTCACCTCTTCTTCCACCTCCACACTCCTCCCTGACAAAACTGTATCACTTGAGGGTCCTGATTCTGTAGAGTGGACATGATGCATATGATAATATAGCCCATAATATAATACCATTTGTAATAACATCATAACCAAAATTTCAGTTACTACCATTTTGTCGACTTAACTGCATGCACCACGGGAAAAAAAATTATCCTGCAGAATATTGACCCAAATTACCTTCAGTTGTGTATCACCACCACTAGATGTCAAGTAAACAACCATAATTCAGTCTGCATCAAGGTATTATTAGAGTATTATTTTAAAATTGGCATTGAGTCACTCAATGCTTCAAACTGTCCAGCATCCAGTATAGACTAGACTGTAAATAATTAATTTGTTTGAATTCTTGTCATTGAAAAGTTTTTTGTTTTTTTTTCATAATAATAAAAAAGGAAATTGCTACGCACCCCCTGCTATTATGCCAACTGACATGTCATTCAACACAATGCTGCTCACCTTCTTCAGCTGGGAGTAGGCTGGTTCATTAGGGGGAGGAGGAGGGGGAGACGGGGCTACTGAAGCTGCATCTGGCACCACAGGGACAGCAGGGACAACTTGTTTAGCATGAATAGTTTGTTAAAAGTTTGCCTGCATTGATTAAATGTCGTCTAAAAGAGCAGTGAAATGTAAACACAAGATATTACGTAACTATGGCTAAAATTGATATTTCCACAACTCAGGGACTAAACCCACCTTTCTTTTTGAAGAATTGGGTGACATACTGTCACCCTCTCTTCTCTCTCTCCTCTCTTTCCTTCCTTCCTGTCTTTTCTATAATGGTGTGTTCAGACCAAACGCAAAGTGAATTTTTTGCGCGAGTAGATTACAAACAAAGTGAATGCAAAGACGCGAATAGCCGTGAATTCGCGCCGGGCGACGCAAGTGACACGATTGACGTGCACGTTTTACGTGAAGATGCTCCATTCGCGTCATTCACTCGAGTTGAAATATTTCAACTCGAGCGAGTAATTCGCGTGACGCTGTCTCGTGAAAGCCTATCAGCGTTGAGATTCTCTAGACGTCACTGACGTCCGCGTCTGACGTCCTGACATTGGATCAGAAATTGACGACAAAATAATTGTAGCTGTGTGTGGGCACCCGGAGCTGTACGACACATCGTGTTTTATGTACAGAGACCGGGTGAAGAAGGAGAGGACTTGACAGAAAGTCAGTGAGGAAGTTGGACTACCTGGTAAGTTCTGAAAATATGTGTCTGTTTACTGCGTGAGTTTACTTGCGTTACTTGCGTGAGTTTACCGCCCCTGGTCGCACATTGCCTTAGTTTATTTTGTAAAAATAAGTGATTAAAGTGTTTGGTCTGAACACACCATAAGACATGATTCTGCTCGACCTGCACTTCTCACCATGCTCCTCACTCACAATTCACTGCTAGCAAACACTGTTTGCTGTTGGGATCTGCAGTTCTCCTCCCTCCTTTCCTTTTTGTTTCTTGTTCCTTTTCCCTGTGTATCTTGTCTCTTTCTCCCCCTGTCTGTGTGTATGTGTGCTGCTTCAGGGCGTGGCTAACAGGTCTGCTCACACACCAGCGGTCGATCAGCATGCAATCAAGACTCACCTGCTTCCACAGTATATCAACACCGGCTCTTCACCCAGTATTCGTCAAATTGTCTGTTCGTCCTAGTGGTCTATTCCCACCGTCCGCTTCAGCTGCACCCTGAGTGAGTTTGTTTGACCTGATTTGGATTTATTGCCTGCCTGTCTGCTCTCAGCCCATTCAGCAGTCTCTGCCTGTCTGCTCTCCACCCATTCACCAATCTCTGTTGGATCATCTGGATTCTTCTGTTGCACAGTTTTTGAACTTTCAATAAACTCTGTAAAACTTCTACTCTGTCTCACAGTCTGAGTTTAGCGTTTGGGTCCAGTTTTTGTGTAAAATGTAACAGTTTGCGCCTGAGTTGGGGGCAGGACCGAACCATTTCATGTAAATAGAGGGGGGTGTTGGCAATTGAGGCTCTCTGGATGTTTTGGGTTTTTTTGGCCAAGAACAAGAACATAAAAAGAAACAGTTAGTGTTATGATTACACCGTAAATAAAATACGCTATTAATGATGATAGAATAATTATTTAATATTGAAAAAAATACCTTATGTTCTAATATTTTTTAGGGCCCCTGTCAGTCATGGGCCCTTAGAATCGTTTTCTCCCCCATAAGGCCCCTGGTCCTGCCACTGAACACTGGTAAATTTGTTTTGCTGTTTTCATTAAGTCTGTTACTTGTTCTTTTATGTGAAACATATTGTGCTGCTGTCTTAGCTAGTCCTCCTTTGTAAAAGAGATTTTAAATCTCAGTGGGGATATTTCTGGTAAAATATACACTAGGTTAAATAAAACTTAATAATAAACTAATAAATAATAACTAATAAAAAATGTTGAGTAATTTGTTGAACTCATCACATTATCTTACGGTTACTTTGCTAGCTTGTAGCTTTGTAAGAAATCTCGGTGGTATAACTTTCTAACCAACAGTTAGCTGAATCATTTCTTTCTGTGTCTTAGCATTTTCTTGAGCTTATTGCTACGAAGTTGGCTAATATGAATCAGGTACATAGAGTGGTATTTTCTTTTCTTTATATGTAACATGCTGTTACCAGTCTGCTGTATGCATTTCTGGAGCTTACTACAAAGTTGGCTGTGAGAGACCTAATATGAGTCTGTCAAAAAGTGACAGTGGTGCCTGATTCATCACGAGAGAGAGAGAGAGAGAGAGAGAGAGAGAGAGAGAGAGAGAGAGAGAGAGAGAGAGAGAGAGAACACAACTGCTAAAAGTATTTTATACATTTTTGCATGCATTTTGTCAGTGTTTCAGCACTTGGTTGTATATTGTGGCACTGATTGTGGGCATGGTTTTCAGGGTATACTGAAAGTGCGTTGCAGTATGTCCCTATTTCCTGATTACTTTTGACAGTATTAGCCTTTCTAAGTCAAAAGCTACTTAAATAAAGATATAGAAAACAAACAAGATAAAGGTGCCAAAATACAACAAATAAAAGCTTAAGCATAAAACAAAGCAGAAGAATAAAACTTAAATCACAGCAACAGCAATGATGGCAACAATGGATAATCAAATAATTTAATTATTTCTGCTAATCATTTGCTCCATGTGCATGCTTTCCCTGCCTGAATAAAACACTGACCTGCTGTGTTATTAGATGTCCCTTTAATAGTCCCTGCAGTATCAAACGTTGTCATTGTATGTGTTAAATAAAGTCAAGTACATATTGGTACATCTATAATTATGCATGCTTCATCATAATGTTTCATTGTTAGTGGTCAGTAAAATTTTCATGCATTTAAAAGAATCTGTTCATCAGACCGGCTATATGTCATCAAGCCCCAAGCGCCAAGGCCACGCCCCCTCTTGGTGGAAATAATCGTACTGTCACATAAGAAACTACTGTGAGAGAGAAGTCTTCTTCACGTGGTAAAAGTGTAAATATGAATTATGGAAGAACTATTGTCATAATTCAGGTTTCCATCCAACTATTTTTGTGTGAAGTATAAAGTATAGAATTGAAAACACTGAATAGAATGGCAAATTTGGAAGGTGCAAAACAGATGTCATTTAAATTATGCTGAATAAGAAACAAGAAACAACCATATGACCAAAGCTTTCACACTGAGATTTGAGGCACATAAGATAGATGAATATTTACTAGTAAACATGACATAAACATAAACATTAGTAAACATGACTGTCATCTCCAACTAAAAACTTTATCGGACAACCAGCGGTGCAGTGAGCTACATTGAGCCAGTTTCAAATGTTGGGGTGGAGTCTACAATTGGAGACCTGTAGCCTGACTGCCAGCCCCTGCGGGCACTCACGGTGGCAGACAAGCCACCCACGATGACAGGAGGAGCAGGAGCTGCCACTGAAACCCCCGCATGGAGGAGGGCGGAGAGCGGCAAAGAGCCACGGGGATGACAGGTGGCCTTCCAGCTGACTCTGGAGTAAGGGAGAGCCTGAGTGTCAGGTCGTTTCCCAGCAAGTGTGTCATGGTTTCAGCTTTAGTGTGTTATTTCTTGTGTTATGGTGTTGAGCTCTAGTTTATTGTTCAGTGTTTATTTCTTGTGTTATGGTTTTTGAGTTTTTAGTTTATTCTCCTGTATTTGTTACTTCCTGTGTTATGGTTTGAGTTTATTTCCCGTTGTATTTTGAAAGGTCTTTCCTTGTGTGTCTTGTCTCACTTTACACTTCCTGTCTTTGTTCTTTTCCCTCCTTTGTGATTGTCTGTACCCACCCTGATTAGTCTCACCTGTGTCTTGTTAACCTTCCTTGTGTAATATGTCCATGTGTCCCCCTCTTACTTTGTCAGTTCGTTGTGCGTGTGTTACCATGTGTACCTTAGTTCCTGCCGTTTCCTGCCTTGTTTCCTGTGAGCTTTTGATACTGTTTTTCTGGACCATGCCTGATTATTGGATCTTTGGATTTTGGAGTCCCATTGGATAGTTTGTTTTTTGACTGATTCTTTGTTTTGACCCTCACCTGCCTTTGACCTTTAAGTTTGCCTTTATTGAATAAATCAGTTAATTTAACCTGTTCTGCCTCCTGCGTCGCACCTGGGTCCAACCCCTCCCTTGTGTTCTTGGCACATCCGTAACTAAGTGTACAGAATCAAGTTTTTGCTGGTATTTTTTTAATGTTCTGAAGTTTATCAATTACCATCTTGGGTGGCTAAACTGTTAGCTACTAGCCACTGACATCTAAGACTAAGGGTATGAAGGGGCACTGAAGACGGATCAGATTGTTTTCTGTGTCTTGCGTGTTCTGTGGCAGGCAGAATGGACATTTACAGTATTATAGCTCCAGTCAACCTCTAGTATATACCTATTCAAAAGCATCCATAAGACACTTGAACACGATTCATTATAAGTCACATCTATAATATGTTATGACTGTTGATATAGTGCATCACAAAGCATTATGTGTGTTTATAAATGTAGTCATAATGCATTATTAATACATTATAATTCATTCTGAATGCCCCCATAACACACGGTAGAATGGTCTTTAAAGAAAGTGTTACTGAGTTAGTTGAAATAGATTTGCCAGCCAACAGGTTACCGTAGCAACTGACCAAAAATTAAAGTTACCTTGGTTTTTAGATGGGGAAAATCCTGGTTTCCATCAGTTCAGAGTTTACAGGATCTAGGCTTTCATTGACCTGTTCTCTGAAACAGGCCGATGCAGTAATTTAACCATTTCCAAAAATTGGATTGAATCAGTTTTTTTGGATATTCAGATTGTATCCAGATTGATTTTAGAAAGTCTAGACAGCACAAAAAAAAAAGATAAAGGAAAAAAAAACACATTTTGCAAATCAGATCCAAACCATATTGGAAAGTGGTTTGAAATGCGATTTAATCTGATTTCTACAGATGGATCGTGGTCCGGATGCTCTGGCTGCTTAAATTTCAGAGCCTTTTGTTACACTCGCAATGAAACACATAAAGACAACATTAATTGGGGGCAGCCGAGCAGAATCCATGCTGCCACTAGTAGAGTGCTTTGGAGGACAATACAGAGACCAACAGTCCATGGCTCAGCAATGTGAAAGAGTGATTGTTTAGAGGGTGAGATGATGCATTTCATATGCTTCCATGTTGGAAAGACACGGCAACAGTGTAATTAAAACTGACACCTATGTCATTACCATGGCAACCCATGTAGACAGGTTGGTGATGTCTGGACACACAAATCAGATCTGATCACTTACAAATAACAGTGCAGACAGATCTGTCTTAAAGATCTGATTTAAGAAACAAATCTGATTTCCCTACAGTGTGAACAAAGCCTAACATTACTGTTCAGTGTAAATCTTGTTTACTTGTTGGGCGGCTGTGGATCAGGTGGTAGAGCAGTCGTCCAGTGGTCGGTGGTTCAATCCCCGATCACTGCAGTCTTTATGTCTAAGTGTCCTTGGGCAAGAAGCTGAACCCCAAATTGCTCCTGATGCTGTGCCATCTGTGTGTGAATGGCTACTGCTTGCTGTAATATGCTATATAAATGCAGGCCATTTACTTATTATGAAAGTGGTGTCAACATCAAAATGCTCAATGTTAAACCTGAGGAAATTTAGTTTGTCTGTCTGTTTGTCTGTCAGCATGATTACACAAAAAACTACTGAACCTTGGTGGAAGGATGGGGCATGGTCCAGGAATTTTTTTTATCTCTTTCTTTAACATTGCGAGATTTTTTCAACATTTTCATAAATTTTCCATAGAATAATGCATGGATCTTGATTTTAAAAAATCAGGCATATTTAGAGGGCTGGTATCTATGAGTGTGTACAATTTAGTGCAGATCCAAATAAAAATCCAGATCTAGTGGATTTAAATGTGTTTTCATAGGGGGGGTAGTCTTTTCCTGGCTGCTGTACGGTAACAAATACAGCTAGAAACCTGCTACCACCAATGTGTAGCTAAGTTAATAGGGATTCAGTAAGGTGCTAACAGAGTGTCAAGAGTTGCTGCAGTTGGTACTAAGGCTTAAATAAGAGGGCTGTTGGGTATGCGCTCTACTGAGTGCCATTTTCTAGTTTTTATCCTGTTTTTAGGAGTAATGATCTCAGTGCCAGCACTGCTAGCTGTAACATATATTGCAAAGTAAAAGTAAAAGTAAATAAGAGTAATTAACCTAAGTAAATAGAAGTGAAGGTAAAAAATCATTTGTATTGTTGATATTTTCTGCATAAAGTGGACAATTTGCTTCCTGTTTCTTCCGGCACGCGCATGCCCAGTGTACGTGAGCAGTGATATCATGCATTGTCAGGCGTGTTAGTTTGGACAGAGATTAGATCTGAAATAGTGCTAAAACCCTCGTCTGGACGGAGATCGTTTTTGTTTTAGAACTCTGTTTTAAAATGAAAGTGTAATAATGTGGATGTAGCCTAGAGCTCAATGTTTATCGAGGAAGAGAGCTAACAACAAGCAGTTAAATCCAAGATGCAGTGCATTTATTAAGCTCACGATTAATAATTGTAACCATGTGATGGGTAAGATCCAGTTTGCGACTCCTTCAGCTGCTACGATCACGAGCATCAGGATGTTCCAAGAGATCTTCTAAAGCTGTGAAGGTAGGCCAAGAGAACCTATTTCACACAGCCCGTTCAATGCAGGCCTGTTGTGCCTCACCATCTGTATAATGTCACGGAGGCATAATGGGGGGTCAAAGTTGTTCTGCATCTGAGACGGCAGCGGAGGTAGTAACAGTGCCAAATCAACGTCTGTATAACGGAGTGAGCCGGTGAGGCAGAGCGGCGAGACAGGGCTGTGACGTTTTCACGACATGGTTTGTGTACAACCGGGAGATTTAAAAGCAGCTAGCAGCAGTTAGCAGCTAACTCAAAGAAGAAGAAAAACAACCAAAAATGTTTACAAATTGTGGAGACTATACATGGGAGCTCGTCGCCATACGAGCAAAGGACGACCTCATCCGCCACATAACAGGGACGGTAAATGATTGTTATTGTCATGTTATTCCATTGTTTACAAAGCGCTGCTTGTTGCGCATGTAAAATGTCACAATAGACTCCAACGCTGCTGTGTTACTCGTCACGTCTCTTTAAATTGCAGAATGCCGGCTTGCTCTCTAAAATATTGACAGGCTCTACCACCCCACAGTTTCCACAGAGAGTTTGAGTCGGACCCCCCACTGGGAGTGCTAGCTCACATGCTAATAAGGACCTAAACACAGTGTTTCCATGGGCAATCACACTCCTGTTTCATTAGCCAGCAGATAGCATTGATCAATGCATGTGTGGTGGCAATGTTTTAATCAACTCAATAAAGGCAAAGAGTCTGCTCAGAAAATGTTAAAGGAAAGTAAGAACCAAGTGGCCTTAAACTAACTAACTAAACAAACCCAGAGGAAAATAGATCTTCAGATGAAACCGGACAAATCAAGGCAAAAGTATCATGTATTTCCTTTTTCTGTGTATTACTTATTTTGTCTTGGGCATTTGAGAGAACAGTCAACATAGTAGTATATATACATAATCAAACTATAATTAGGATACATTATCACACACGTATCAATAAGCACAAAAATGCCCCCCAAAAAAGTATTACATATGAATCAAAAATATTGCACAAATGTCCTGCAACAAAAATGCTCTTCTCAAGGATAATTATTGTGAATTTGATGCCAGCAAGATATTTCAAACACGTTGGGACAGGGTCAACAAAAGACTGGGAAAGTTGTGGAATGCTCCAAAAACACCTGTTTGGAACATTCCACAGGTAAACAGGTTCATTGTTAACAGGTGATAGTATCATGATTGAGTATGAAAGGGGCGTCCTCAAAAGGTTCAGTCCTTCACAAGCAAGGATGGAGAGAGCTTCACCACTTTGTCAAACACATGATTGAAGGAGATTACTACATGGGCTCAGGTACACTTTGGAAAACTGTTGTTGGTAAAAACAGTTTGTTTGCAAATGATTGCATTCTGTTTTGATTTACGTTTAACACATTTAAGTCTTACTCCTAATTACACTGATATTTGTAAAAAAAAGAAAGAAAAGAAATCGGTAGCCACGCAAAATCACGCCATGTGCCTCGATCAGGTTGGTTAATGTAAAAAAAAAAATATATATATATTTTTGTTGAGGAATTCATGAGTTAATAAGAGGTTTTTTTTCTTTTTCCTTTACAAAGGACTTGCGAGAGCATATTTCTAACAAATAAAATGAAGTCCACAACCATCTTCTTTTCAGTGGGTGGCAGAGTGATGAGAAAGCTCCGCTTCACAAATCCTCTCCTTCAACTCCCAGACTGCAGATCTGACAAGACACCACTTATTTGGAATATGGTCTTAAGTCGGAAGTGTGATTGATTTATGCACTGGGTGACTGTTTCACACAATGCAGCAGCCGCAAGCTTTTATGTCTGAAGTGAAGATGAGTTCTTATCAGCGCATAGGAGCAGCTCGCAGGAGGCGTGAGACTGTCTTTGAGTCAATGTTGACAGGCGAGTGGCAGGTGACCAACAGCCTGGCGTTCACGTCTGAGGTGCTGCTAATGCGAGAGATGAGCTATTCCTCCTTCCAGGAGGACCAAGGGCCCTCAAGAGATGCTCTTTGAGGTTTGTTTGTTTTTGCTGCTATATTTAATTTGCAGCATAGGACCTGGTGCACGGCAGCACTGTCTTGCGTGGCAATTATCTGGAGAATTGGGCTGGATCATGACCTCTTTCTCTGGGGATATGAAGAGTAGAGGGCAAACTCTCCAGGGGGGCCGTTGCAGATATAGACAAGCTGTGTGTGCATGTGTGTGTGTTTTAATGACAGTTGTATAAATAAATATCTCCAAAGGGACTTGGGAAAAAAACTCACTTTGCTCATTTCTGTGAGGAATTGTTCTCTGATGCGTCCTCGGGCCTGTATTCTCTGACATCAAATGTGGCTCCGAAAATGTCAAATAAGGCAAAGCAGGATATTTTGAGGACATTAGCTTGACATTAACACTAAAGATGTTGGAATGTGGATACAAGCTGACATCTAGCACTCTTCTCAAATGCCTCATCGTTCTGCTGTCTCCAAGAGTAGAAATGGCCCAAACATTTAATCATTTGCAGACTTTTTGTGTTTATAAGACAGTCTCTTACTGAATGTTCAGGCCTGTATGTGAGGTTGGAACTACCAATCACATATTGACCTCAGAGTTCCATAAGCATTTTTTGGTCAGTACCCGATAGCTACTGAATCCAGAAGTGTGCCTGGTTACCTTCCTGAAAACAACAGGACAGTAAATCCTCCTCCTTTCCTTCTGCTCACATATAAATTTACATTTCACAAGCTGCATACATACAGCTGTATCTGTGCCCCAAAATATAAATATATGTATACTGCATATAATATTTACAGCCAATTATGGGCTAGAAAAGCTCCTCTCCATCATGTATGCCCTTCTGCATCATAAACTGCCACTGGAGGTGATTGAGGGCTCTAGGGACTGAGTGATTATGCTAATCATTAGCTGCTTCTTGCTTGGATGGGTATTTGATCATGGCACAGACAAAGGAAAAGAGATGTTTCAGCCTCCGTTTTACCCTCCACATCGCAGCACAAGCAGAATCAAGGCATCCAGCTTTTTGACGGGCCAAATGGTCACTATCGCTTTGGGAAAATGGCTGCATATGAATCTGGGCTTGGCCTCTATCGCCACTTTCTAGACATGGAATCTGTAGCACTGATGGCTTCATTTATTCAAGTAATGGCTTTTTGGCTTTAGAATACAGCTGTCTGTTACATAAATGGTCCGTAACAGCTCAATTCTGACATCAGAGGACTATTAGGGATACCGCTTGTGTGATATTTGGTGCCCGAGAGTGGCGAGTTGGACAATAATAATGTAAAGGGAGAATAGTGTAGGTTGCATCGTTGATGGGTTTTATTGTTTATTTTTCAGTAGAATGTCTGGTAAATGGCTGCATTTATGTAGAGCCTCTTATTTGGCCTCTCATTAATACACAGTTCTTTGACCAAGGACACTTCCACATGTGGACAGGAAGAGTGGATCCAACCACCAACTCTGTGATTAGCGAATGCCCCACTCTGCATATTGATCTCTGTGGATGAATTAGTGACCATCATGAGTGCATACCACACTCTTCCCGATATCTCTCTAGTCTAATAAACTCAGATCCCCTGTTACTTTTTTTCTCATCTCAGGATCGCTTTGAAGGAATTTCTTCAACTTTGGCACAAATGTCAACTTGGACCCAAGAATAAAGTGATTCGATTTTTGAGGTCACAGGTCAAAGGTCAAGGTCACTGTGACCTATTAAATAAATTGTTCGTCATAACTCAAGAATTCATATGCTAATTATGATAACATTTCAAACAAATGTCTAACAGGATAATTAAGATGAATTAATGACATTTTATAACCAATAGGTCAAAGATCAACTTCACTGTGACATCATAATATTCTACAAAAACACTTTTCTGGCCATTATTCAACACCATAATTCAGGAACAGAAGGTGAGATAAGATTGTATAGATCTTCTATGCTGCTGGGTTGAACATGTGTGTGAGGCATTAATGTTTAAGAATTTACAGCTTCTTTGCAGCAACATCCACATTTGAAACACTGTAGTCCACCACAAGTTCTTTGATTTTGTTGCTATTGAGCTTCAGGTGATTGTTGTTGCACCGTGTGACCAAACTCTCTATCAGTCATTACATATATTATATGAGTCTGGACAGTTCTGGATGGAAACTGCAACTTGACTGGTGCGCACACGCATACAACTGCAATGTGGTAATTCAATTTATTTTATTTTTTTTTTGATCAACATTTTTATTTTGACGTTATAACTGACAAGACACTACAGAAATACAAACAATATATGTCTGTTTATTCACTGACAACGTGTTTCATTTGTTTTCATAATGGCAACTAAAGCATGATAAATGTTTTTTTTTGTTGTTTAGGGAGCTCACATTGGGTTAAGGTTGGGAAAAGAGAGCGGCCCTTTTTAAGTATTGAAAGAGTCAAAGGTGACACAAGAAAGGGATTTTTTTTGTAGTTAACTAAAACTCTCTTTCAACTCATAAGCGGAAGAAAAATGTATCACTTCTTGTAATAGGATAAAGCTGCCAATTAACACAATCCAGGCAGTAGTTATGTTTCACTGTATACATATGTCATTTTTAGGAGATGGAGGCCATGAAAGTTCATGTCTCAAAGAGGCTTTTGTGATTAAAAAAAAAGATGAAGTGAACCTCCCACAAATATGTGGGAAATATGGGAATATGTCACATTCTTTCATTTCAATATTTTGCAAACCAAATGTATGTTTAACAGAGCCAAAACATTTGGCGTTTGAATGCGAAACATGGCTGCATGTGACAATAAGAACTTCTGTCTCCTCTGTTCCTCTCTAATTCAGAGGGGTTGATGCTGGAGCGCAGCTTTGCTGTTATTGCTTTCTCTCAACACCTTTAATCAAGGACTCTGTAGGACAGGCATGAAACCCCATCATGTTGTCACTTAGAGTGCTCTGCGTCATCAAAATAATAAGTCATCCCAAACAACCTTGACTTTTCTTGCCTTTGAGAAAAGCCTTTTTGATTTGAAGATTTTTAGCCCCATTCAGAGCAAATGAAATTCTGTTGGAGTGCAAAACTGGCTCGGATATTGGAGCAATTTTCACTTATGAAATGACAAATGGACAAAGTTTGGCAGGAAACTGTTCAAAAACCTTGCTTTCTGACTGTCAGCAATTTCCAACGAATGTATTCCTCATTTTTTTTCCAGAAGTGCATATTCTTCACACAACATGTGAAGCGCATGCTCTCTGGACTCCTCTCCAGGTCCTCAGAAGTGGTGAGATGATGGCAGGCAGTCAAGCTGATCACTGAAGGTGAATGACTTTCACTTGAGAGAATCTGATCCTGAAAGAAAAACAACAAAGGCAGCAGCAACTTTTGGTGGGCATATGCAAATATTGGGAGAATTCTTTGGCAGATTCAAGGTTAGATTTCACAGAGAAATCTCCTCAGAGAACAGAAGTGGCTCTGGAGTTTGTCCAAAGTAGCATCTCTGCCATCTGGTCACAGCCGTCTGACAGTGATTATGAACACACACCAAATGGATGCTGCTTCTCCTTTATGGGTCTGTGCTTCAGAGCAGCCCTGTGTTTTAGGCAAAGATGAAAAAAACCCCAAAACGTGTCTGCATTATTTCTTATCTGTCAAGTGACATGAATCATTTTCATTTTTAAAAAAGATTTGTTTCTGGGTGATGCTATTTCCCTCAGAAAGGTTGTTAGTGTTCGCATTCGGGGATGGTGCTCTTGAATGTCTTCTTTCCCCATTACATACATACATTTTAGATTTGTTGACTTAGTACGTGCCCTCCCGACCAATGAGATCTGTAGATGGAACCCTGCTGGCTACCCCAAGGTTGTATTTTGTGAAAAAGGGTAATAGAGCTTTTGCTATCAGAGCTCCCACACTTTGGAACTCCCTGCCTACGGAACTCATGCACACTAAATCCCCAACCTCTTTTAAGTCTCTTCTCAAAACCTTTCTTTTTGTGAAAGCCTTTGGAAATATTTGAGTTGCTTTTATTTATACAATTTTTTTTATTTGTAATTATTTTATTTTATTCTTTTTATTTCTTTTACTCTGTGTTCATATCCTTTTAATATTATATTTAACTGCCCTGTCTGGTTTTATCTCTGTTTGTTAAAGCACTCTGTAGCATTGTTAAGAAAATTGCCGTATAAATAAAGTTATTATTATTATTAATTTTGGTAGTTTCTAATTTGTAGATATCTACATATGATTTTTTTTTCCAAGAAATCGTACTTAGTTGATTGTTTCAAAAGCCCTTGTAGCCGTTTTGATGCCCAGACCAGACCGGCTTATTTAAAGAACCAAAAAGACAAACCAAGTGCCATGCTGAGGGACAACAATCTGCAGCCAGAGACACAACCTGTCAGAGTTTTGCCAGCACGTCACTATCTCAAGCAGCAGAACAATTATGTCTGTCTCTCCTGTCCTCACTAGAAGTCATCATTGACAAAACAACAGGGCTCAATGGTAAAAGACATCTTGTGTGATATCAGCTACGGTATATATGTGTGTATTTGTTGGAATAGAAATATCTAACAGCCCCCCTTGAGGCTAAATATACAAGTTCCGTGCCACTTCCTCCATTGTGAGGCACTTTAAAAGCCTCTGTTGTGATCTTTTGTATTCTATTGGACCTGTGATGAATAGGTTGGAAATGGGCAGGCAAGAGAAACATCCGTTTATCATAATCACTCAGAAAAAAATTACAGGAGATCCATAACAATGTTGGCCACATCTGCAAATTCCAAACCCAGGAATTGAAGTGAGGTGTCATACTGGGTAAAGGATTGTGTCCGTGCTGTGATTGAATTCAAACAAACAAAGAAAAAAATTGACTCAGCTTTCAGAGATAAATCATTCTAAAACACAATAGCTAAACAGCCAATTCTGCACTTCAAAGTCTTCAAATATTTTTTTCTTTTTTTTCCCCTCAAGTGCTTTCTGTCTGCGTTGCTTTTCAACAGCAAAGCAAACATAATATTTTGTACTGCTCTTTAATTCTGTGGAGTATCCAATTCAGGTACAATTACATTAAATGTTTCTCTGGATTATTAAAATATTTCAGTGTTGTCTAGAAAATGTTCAACATGATCTTCCACCTAGTGGACAGGTAGGTAATCCCACAGGTAGCCTATACTTGAAATAAGCAAGCATGTACTGTATGTGTATTTATGCTGGTTGTGTTGCAGCTCGATGCATATGCAATGGTAAAAAGCAAGTATTTCGTGACTCATGCATGCCCTCCCTGTTTTTAACTGATACATTTGCTATTTTGTCTTTAGTTGTTTCTTATTTGATTTATTTTCCATTTCTCACTGGCCTCTCTTGTGTTTTGAGCTTAATTGTTTAATTGTGTAGATCCTTTTAACTCTCATTTTGAAAGTGCTATATAGATTTTTTTTTCTCACTTATTTACATATCCACATCTATTTGTGTGTTCAGAGATACATTCTCGAATGAATAATGAATGCTCGTAAAGTAATGGCAAATATACTGTATGTGGGCTGATCCTCAGGGGAAGTGTCACAAACAGCAGACAGGCAGGGAGTTTATAAAAGCCAACAAAACCCCTGTGAGAGAAATGCTCTAACTCTATAGTTCTACAGGAAATCAAGAGAGAGCAATGAGAGAAAAGGGAGGCTGGGATGCTCAGCTGTAATATTTATGAATCGGACTGGTAGACAGACAGGAATGCAACATCCGTCCCTGGAGCTGCAAGGTATTTGAATGTTGAAAAATGCATGAGAGTTTTTATTGATAGAAACACAGATCGCTCTTTGATGGATGGCGTCTGATACCTCGACACGAACAGGAGGGTGTTATTTCTGGGGGAAGTGAGGCTCCTGCTCATGTGCTCACTGTCATTAGGCTTTTATTTATAATGCTCTGACTGAGCATGTGGGCGAGTCTGTGTCTTTCTGCGAGCAGGTCATCTCTAGGAACTTGAATGTGAGCAGAAAACATAATTTAAAAAAAAAGAAGTTCCTTAAAATAGGATATTTTGTGAAATGCTCCCACACATCAACAAAACCAGCCCTGCAGTCATAGTAACAGAAAACCCACTTGTCTTGAATCATCTTCACAGTTTACCAAGCAAAACACTTGAAACACATCAAAATACAACACCTTAGAGGGTTTTTATGACTGTAACAGCAGCCAACGCTACATTCAGAGAATTTTATTAAAATACCAAAAAAAGAACAAAAAATAGACAAAACAAGATTATGTAAGATATGCTGAGCTACATATGTTAAGAAAGACAGAAATATGAAGATCATAGAAATATGATGTCATATGATATGGTCTTATGAACGAACCATGTAATTTGTATTTAAATAGAGATGTGAACATTTTATAGTGTGAGCAAATTCTCAGTGCGCCTGACTACAGAGAATTACTGGTAGCAGATGCACATTTCATGATCTACAATCAACTAGAACTGGTATGCCTCCACCAACCAGTCAAATTGCAGTTTACATCCTTGTCTGTCAACACTGACAAAATGTGAAATGTGGTCACAATCACAAGCTCACAACCCAGAAATCACTATGATGCCACAATGGATATAAAATGTCATACTTACTGAAATTTTGTCATAATTAGGGTATGATGTTTTGAGTTATGGCTAAAGAAGAAGAACTTCTACAAATTTGAAGAAATTCTGTCGAGGCATTCCTGAGTTATCACGTTATGGGATTGACGGATTTATGTAACGGACTGACAATCTAAAAAATCTGGTGACAGGCATGAAAACTAGATTGACAAATGTGTATGACAGTTTGGGAGTAATTTATGGTGTTTACAAATGCATTGTCCGGTCCAAATAAATACCAACCAAATTAATTTCTTACTTTAAGAATGCACACATAGCAAGAAGACAACCAGAGTGAGCTTCAATCCAAGTCTATCAAATTTAAAACACGCAACTCTGCTTCAGTACACCATGTAATTTTCCAGCCCGTTCTCATCCCCAGCTCATCAGATTATCGACATTTTGTCACGGCCCCTTGCGTCTCAACCAGACGCACAAGGTATATCCTTTGTCATCAGGCAGAGACGTACAAGGGTATAATGTAGCTGCAATGTGAAGCTGTTGTGAAACGTCAGTTTCAGATGACCTGAACAGATGATGTAGTGTGACATATTTTCCAAAGCGAGAAAGTGCTCAGTTTGCCATCTAGCCTTCATCAGGCTGGTGTCAGGCTGTTTCTGTTGTCAACATGCACACAATAAATCACCATAGATACCATATACTGTATATACAGGTGTACTTGGCCATAAATGTGAATATAACTCTATGGTGATTTATTGGTCACATAATGGATCAATAAACCACCATAGATCATAAACTGCATAGACCACAAACCTGTGCCACCTTTCCTAGTTGACATGCAGTGTTTTTAAACTGACTCCAAACCATCCAATAATAATTACCCTGAGTCAAACCTGGAGACAAAGAAAAGAGAAAATAATGGACAATGTTTCATCTTTTTCTGCTGTTGCTAAGCAGCAGTCATCCAACCATGGCCAGTCTGACAGGCCAGCCCCTCCTTGAATCCCATCAGTGGGGTAAAGACGCACCTTCAGAGGGAGGTCAGGACTGACCTCAGACTGAAACACACACACACACTTATGCATGCACACATTCACACAGCACACAAGGACCAGCTTTTGTTGTATGCCTTATGCTGCCTTTGACTCTTGTTTTTATAGTATAACCTTGTTGTAAGGGTTACAGCTTTAAAGCATTTATACCATTGTGTTACACTGTTTGGCCGAATGGTGGCACTTCATTTTCTGGCTTATGGTCCACTTTTAACAAAATCCAATTTTACGTAGAATTCTTGGTGGTATTGAATTTGCTGTCATTCTGAACTCTCAGATTTGTTTCCTCCTAAACAATTAATGCATTCTCAGAATGATCATGCATTATCTCTGGTATCATCATCAGATATTTCTCTTTTAACGTGATTTTCTTGGACAAATCTGTAGGTGTTGCAGGTGACATATTTCTGTTCCAGAAATCACTGAAGAGATTATTCCATTTGAACTGGGAATGCCTGGGGATCCCCCAGAAGAGCTGGAGAACATGGCTGCAAAGAAGGACATCAACATGACATGGACCTGGATAAGCAGCCTGGTCTCACCAAATGGTGTTTGAATAACACGCCAGCATCTTCAGTTATTTTACATGTCATTTAACAGTGTCCACATTGAGCTTTTCTCATAAAATCTTAGGCGCGAAAGCAATAGAAAAAAAACAATATATAATAACGTAGTATAAAGAGTGAGAGAGTGTGCACTTGGAGGAGGTTGTGGTGGTGGATGGGTCAAACAAGCAGTGGACCTCGACACAGGAGACCCGAGTTTGTGTCCAGGGTAAAACCGGAAGTTGATATTGACCCTTGTTTCATGTCTGTAAGATAAGTTACATAATGTTTTGAACTTACTTCACATAAGTAACATAAGTTACGTGACATAACAACATAACTGATTTGAACCCAAAACCCTCATGTTTTTTTTCCTATTGTAAGTTGTTTTTATGCCTAAACTTAACCAAACTGTGATCCATGATCCATGTGACTAAGACAACAAATGTCACATGAGGAAAGTCACCTGACGTTGTCGTTTCCTGCATGTCTAAAAGGCAGATGGCATGAAATGACCTGCCAAAACCTTAAAATTTGTGAAATGACATGCAAAATGACCTTAAAAGTGAAGTGCTATTAATACACCATGAGATCATGTTGGGGTAAGTGCCAGTAAATGAATTAAAGGATAGCCACATTAAATTATTGCAAAATCATTATATTTTCAAAATGCTTTTTAACATATCTGCAAATATCTGCATATTCCTTCTTTGTGTCCACCTGTTGGCCTATAAAGCTGATTCTAATAGAGCAGAAAGAGTCAAGGTGGGCACCCAAGATTACTGTCATATTTACAAATTATAATCAGGGCTGCACATAACTCTTTCATGAGTAGTCATGAGTACCAGGAAATGGAGTAACACAGTGTTCAAAGAGTTGTGTATAAGTGTCAAGAACACAGAGTTTTCATGAATGTTGTCATAAGGTGTCATTCGATCAGTAATTTCTTTTTAATACAAACATTGTTTAAAATGTCTTTGTTGTCAGGAAGACTATCCCTACCACAGCTGCTTACTCCTCTCTCACACGCTCACTCATGATCACCTTGCTGTCACTGTCTGGGGCTGTCTATTGAGATATCTGTTCTCATCAGCTGGTCTCATCTATCCAATAGCACAGTGACACACCTTCGTCAGCCTATCGCTTTGCTAATTTCCTTCCCCTAAGATCCTTCATGCTGCTGTCGTGCACGCCCTCCACCTCCCTACAGCTTCATTATTCCATCATCCACCACCACCACTAGGTGCTCGATTACACAAACCTCCCAGCAGTCTAAGCGCCAAAAACTTTGTGTATCATCATATATCATCTGTCATAATAAACATTTATCTTTACATCATTCACTTGTCTCTTCTGACGAACCTAACATTAACCAAGACAACAAGGTCCTTGTTATGACAATTTGATGTTAACCAAGACTTAATAACCTTTCACAGACATTCCATAGCAGGCCTTATGATCAAACTATTTGCTTTATGTGTTAATATTACATTAAACTGTCATATGTGGCTGGTTCTGACATTGGCTGTCATACGACCATTATAATTGTGTCATGAAAATCAACTACAGTGGTACAATATGGAGTTATTAAGATGTCATTACATTTTTAGAAGGCCAGTTTGACGACAGGTAGTACCAGGGCAATTTAAAAGGTAAGTTTCCTGGTGGGCAGATAGCTTTACTTGTTGCTTAATTAACCGTTTACTGCTTCTAACCTTAATGCTAGCTCCTGTTAGCTAGTTAGCTCGGTCAGCTGTGCAGTCCTATTAGCTAACTCAGCCCTGGAATGCCAGGAGTCAAAGCCTGCAAGAAAACCATGTCAGTACTGTATTCCCTGTCATCAACCCAGCCTCCGTCAGGCTCGGAGGCTGTGTTCACTCAGCTGCCAGTTTTGGCCAGTAATCAGACCACCATTCAGTGCTATTGGCTACTGTGAACGCAAATCAATCAGTGATAAGACCCACCATCACTCCCTGTTTTCTCAGGAATCATATAAATATGCAGAATCAAATAGCACTCTGTCAGCTGTTCCAGTTCCACTGGCAGTTCTCCTTAAACAGAGCTCCGAACACAGCTGGACGGCGCTGTCCTCCTTGGTGTCTCACTCATTTCAGCTTCCTGAATGGTAGATGCCTCCAACTGATTGTCTCCATCCACAGGTCAACAGCTGGTTTGGGGTCAAACGTCTCAGCGGTTATGTTTGACAGGTAAAATGTGCACCAGGTCTGAGAGACAGGTGAGATCTGTACTTGGTTTTTATTATCCCTCTCACAAGTTGCACTGCTCAAAGGCAGTGTAAGAGTCAATTTAACCACCTTGCTGACAGTCTGGATTGCTTGTATTGACTGTATGGACCAAGTCATACACAGAGGACACCGACAAGCATTTTCCTGCTTGCTTCAAATGTATCCATTCTCTCAAAGTGGAGTCTCGGTCAAGTTCCAAGGTAGCCAAGGTGTGCATCGTTTTGTTGCCAAAACAGTGGATCTGGTCTCTGGTTTCAAAGTCTTCAATTAAACCCCTAAATTTGTCTTGTCCTTGTCAGCATCAGCTTTAGAAAAGGTGTGTCCTGTAGTGCCCCTCAGCATCAAGCAAAAGTGTGAACTGTCCAATGGCCACCATGAGTTCAACTTTACATTCTGCAGCGGTCAACTTTACCTTCTGAAATGTATTGGATGTAATCTTGCTAATGTCAAGCATGTTGTTAAACTTGTGATCAGCTAATTCTAGGAGAAAAACCTTACACAGAGTTTATCAAACTTGTTTTGCTGATCAGCTGTTTCTGCTCCATGAGAACAAGAAGCTGTTTTTGCTGCCAGCGTCCTCTCAGAGATTTCCATAAGATTGCCATTCATGGATTAATTCCCACATCCCTCATAGATGGTCAGGGCAACTGGTTTTGTTTCTTCTTCTTCTTTGAAGTTTATTTGTGGTTGGGAATCAACTGGTTCTGTTTCTGGTTTGTAACCCCTACTCTGTTGCAGTCATGTGTAACATAGCCCACCACCTTCTGAGGAAACTACGCTTTGTGTAGCCTGGTTTATTCACTCCAAACCAGTTGCTGGAAACTTTCCTACTTCAATTTTTTTTTTTCTTATTTACGACATTTTAAAAGCTCACTTCAAATTCGCCTGATGGATGAAAATAGAGCTAATGACATGATGGTATATAATGACAGGTAGTATGATGGTGAGTGCAAGCTTTTTCATACAGTCAGAAGACTGGCAGTGTTTTGGAAATTTAAACTGCTTCTACATGACACTGATTGCTTTATTAGTTCTTACAAACTTAATTCTTTAATTTATAAATATGAATATATTGAAGCCGACAGCTGCTGATACAGTATAAAACAACAGAACCCTTAAACTCTCCGCTCTGTTTACCTGTGGCGGTGTAGGTGGAAGTGCAGTGCACACAAAGTTTTGATGTGATATTTGTTAGTGAAAGCATGAAAGATGAGCTTGGCACAGCACTCTGTATTGATCAAGCTCAGTTTGATTGCAGGATACATAAGTTTTAATTAATCATCGGGGTAATCAAAATGGCAGCAATATTCCAGGCTCACAGCAGACTTTTGGGACCAATCTGAATCTGCTATTGATCAACAACCTTTGACTTTTTCCTCTAAAGAGCCACTCTTGCCGATGAAGGCTGAGAGATTGACCTTTTAGTCCAGCACACACGCAAAACAAATGATCTCTTTTCTTTTTTTATCTGTAATATGGAGACGCCTACTCTACACACACACACACAGTCAAGACTTTAAGAATCTCGCTCTCGCCCTCCCTAATACACATTAACACAAATCTGCTGCATTCTCCATGTGTGCAGTAATAAGTCTCCAAAACAGTTACATCAAAGTCCTTTCAGCAGTACAGTTGGTTATTTAACTGTGCATTTTGATCATAAGCATCTCATCTTTGGAATAGGATGGAAATGCAGTGAAACTGGCCATTGCTAGATTCTTTGTAGTTTTAATGCCCCTTTTTTTAATTGCTTCCAGTTTCTAGTTTTTAATGGTCTTTTTAAATTTTATGTCTCCGCTTAGTTTTTAACTGATCTTAATCTGTCTTTTTACTTGGTCTCAATTGTCCCATATTGAACCTTGCTGACAGGGTCATAGCCAGGATTTTTTAAATACTGAGGTCATGAGTCAACTATAAATACTTAGCAAATAATGTTAGTGGCAACACATAGATTAAAAAAATGGACTAGAATCCAACATAAGATGAGTCACAAATATGGACAATTTTGTGGCTGCTTAGCTGGTGTAGTGTGGGGTAACCAGGTAGGGACAGGAATACTTTTAAAATTTTATTTTGGTGGTTGCTACACCTGCCAAAAATGGCATGTTTGTACAAGAGAAGAATGAGGTGCTCCAGATTGTTTGACTTGATTCAAACTTATTCTGTGCAAAATAAAATAAAATAAAAATTAAATTGTTGAAAAGATATATAGACCTAATGGTTTTTAAATGAAATAGTATGCCCTTAAAAATAAGAAACATGTCATTCAAAATTTAAAAAAGAACATGTATTTGACATTATTGTTCGATGAATTATAGTGATAACCAATGACTCATTGAAGCATTTTGGTAATAATCACTGGACAAACAACTATCTATCCTCATTTTCTGTACATTTCCTGTCTGCAAAGATTCAGATACATGAAGACGCAGCATTAGAGAACATTCCTCCTGAAGGAGGAGGACAGCACAGACTTGCTCATTTAAATAATTGCTAATTTAAATAATTGCATTTAATTTATATTGCAATTCATATTTTTTTAAACTAAAAAGTCAAATGAATCATTAGTTTTGACATGTATTGTTTTTTCTTATGATTGTACAGTATACCTCATGTTAAAAGCAGATTAATTTTGTTGAGGACTTTAATCCACTACAAAGAAATGGCTCTTAGAAAATATGTAGCCTATCCTGAATATAATAACTGATTAAAAATAGATGTCAGTTAACATAACCAGAGGTTCCCGGTAATGTAACTGTAATAGGTGGAAATGTAATAGAAAACTGAATAGACTGGTACCTGCATGTTCATGCTGTTCTAGATGAGTTTTGGAATTCAATTATTATTCATATGTGCATAGGTTGAAGCAAAGTGATGCACAAAACATCTGTATTTACACATTTTGATCACCTGCCATTCATTAAGGTTCGCTCTGCCATGGCCACCCCACAGTAGCTCTGTGTCCCATCTTGGCCACCCCAGTAAAAATGTCCTGGCTACGCCACTGCTGCACCATAGATAGCATCCTGACTGGGAGCATCACCACCTGGATAGGAAGCAACACCAAACAGGACTACTTGGCCCTTAGGAGGGTGGTCCGCTCAGCAGAGCGATCCATCAGAACCACCCTCCCTAACCTGCAGGACATTTACACCATGGTGCGGCAGATCAAAGATGAAGATTGCTGGAGAGCCCAACCACCCCAACAACAGACTGTTCTCTCTGTTGCCTTCAGGGAGGCGCTACCACTAACAGAGAGGATGAGGAGGAGCTTCTTCCCCGAGGCCATCCGACTGATTAACAAGAACTGTGCCCCCCCAAATCACAGGATGGTGAATTATTTAGACTCAGATCATAATACATAGTCCATAATTAATATTTTATTTACTATTTACTATTTTGCACTACACTGCCATCTCCATCCTACCTCCATGACAATTTGCACATGTATATAATCCATATTTAATATCTTTATTGTTATTTTACTTTTTGCACTACTGTTGTCACTATCTTAATTTTACATTTTTAAATTGTTTTTTTAATTGTACAAAGTTTTTAAATTTTAAAGTTTTAATTTTAACTGCAACAGGTAATAAGAACATTTCACTACACATTGTATTATGTATAACTGTGTATGTGACAAATAAGAGTTGATTTGATTTGAGCTATGATACAATGTGCACTGTGGTTTATCATCAAAACCAATAGGCGGAGGCACAATCTCCAGGTAAACCTGGGACAAGGAGGCACAGAGGCAGCCTGTCTTCCAGGGGTTTGGAAAAAGTTCCTGCTTTGTTTTCCACCACAAGCCTAAGAACCGTACAGGCTGGATCCACAGTAAGGGCCGGAGCCTGCTCTTCTTTCTTTTTCAGGCCTAGGCGCTCTTAAATCATGATGTTTTTGTCAGTTCACACTGTTGCAGCACTGTTTCTCAGAGCAAGCACACACCGGCCGGTCATCCATGTAATAATGGAAAATGCAAAAACCTTCCTTATGCAGGGGTCCCAGGACTGCATCCATGCCTTTCCTGGCAAAAGTGTGTGTGGGGGGGAGACTGTTCACAGCCCTGCAAGAGTATTGCAGACCTCCCCTGAGACCAACAACAATAGTTTTTTGAATGCTGGAACATTTCATTTGCCTCAGGCTCAACAACATGCTCTTTCTTTCTCTTTTCTTAGTAGAGGTGGCACCAGAGGTCCCATTCAGAGGGCAGCCATGGTCCTGCCAGTTGTCACCACTTGCTCCTCATCAGCTTATTAGCTATGAGCTACAACACTTGCTGCTACTCTGATCAGCCAAGTTGGAGTCCCCATCCTCCGACTGTCAGGTCAGCTGGTGCTAATACAAAGCTGGAATAGCCCCTGTGTTAACCAGCTATCCATTTGATTGCCACAGCTCCATACATTCTGGGGAGCATGATATCCAGTATTTTAGTATTACAGTTTTGCCAGCTCAGCTTCCTTAATGCCAACATGGTAGGTCATAGTCGATTTTCTCTTCTTTTTGTTATGCACACATGCTGGCTGTCAACCCATATCCGACATGTGATGAGCTTCAGATGGTTAAGTAAACTGAGTACAAAGTCCTTACGTCAGGCTACTTCTTTAAGCAGTGATACTTCATCTAAACAAGAGGCCCCTGCCTCTCATCACTGGCATTCCCAGGTCCGGGTAATTGTTAGGATCTACAGTTTTTGTCTTTTCCCTTGTTTTCTCCATGCCCCTCTTGTTCTGTGTTTTGCTATCTTGTCTCCCCTGTCTGTGCAGGCTGGGCGTGGCTGACCTGGTTTCCTCTGCCACTCTACTTTCCAACACCTGCTTGTTATCAGCTGCTGATTGCCATCTCCTCCTGCTGCAGTATTTAAACCTGGTCTCATCCTCCACTCGTTGTCAGTTCGTGGTAACTAATCGGCCAACTAAGCTCAGAATCTGTTTTGAATATCCTGTTGTTTATGTCTTGTATGACCACTTGTCTTTTTGTTTTTTCCTCCAGCCCAGCCACGCTCACCTGCCCCACTTGCCACGCTCAGCCTCGTCTTTGTTTGCTCACTGCTCAACTTCTTTTTCACCTGGAACTCAACCACACAGACTGGTGGACACCGGCTCCGTTTCCCCTCGCTCCCCATGACCCAGTCTTCATGCTCAACTCACCTGTTTGCACCTATTTGCTCACTTATTTTGTGAATAAACTATTAACACTGTTTCCTGCCTGGTGTCTGCATTGTGGGTTCAGTTCTAGCCTGAAAGCATAAGCTTAACAGTAATGGGCTGGTGATAGAGGGGAGGTGGTTGCTGCTGCTCCTCCTCTTCTGTTTTTGCTTACACTTTACCTGGATGGAGGTGGGGGTGGGGTTGTCCCTGTAGCCGCAGGGGAGGACTCTTACAGCCACACCAAAGGTGTACATTTGATTGAGGCTCCACCCCCCATTGGTCATTTCAAAGTCAAATCAAGTGAAATGTTGTTTATATAGTGCTAATTCACCACAAAAGTTACCTGATGACACTTTACATGTACAGTAGAGTGGGTCTAGACCACACTCTTTTATTATTAATTAATTAAATTATTATTAAACCACTACTCTTGGCTGCTTCGTCTGTCGCAGCTGGCCAATGGAGTGGGTGGATGTTTAAGAAAAGAAATTTATATTGCTGGTTTCTTAATAAATTAGCAACCACTTGAAAACACACCACAATGCATGAGCCTGAAATGCCTCCTCCTGGCACTAATTTACCATAACGTCATACACCTGTGTGCTTCTTTCTTTGTAGCCACAGTCTTCTCTTGAAAGGTTGGAATCGACTAAGAACCTCACACTTAAAAATGCTACTCTATATGCCAGAAGCTTAACCCACTGACGCTACCACACTATTCACTTTATTTTATTTAACGTGAACCATGTACTCTGTGGCACTAATTACCCCCCATACTTTCAACACGCAGCCAGGTAAACGGTGGATGCACGCACCTTCTGACTACGCCAGATTTGATGAGGGACTGTGGCAGTGCGCAAAAGATGGCTACGCCAGTCAATACACGCATATGCTACACTTGGGTCACAGTGTTAGCGTTAAGCTGGGATGCACGCCTGCCGCTTCCTCTGACAATGCCAGATTTCACGGTCAGACTATGGCTCTGCAAGCAAACAAGCGGCCTCTCTTTCAAAGCCGGTGCTGCCGTTGCCACACTTTGATCAGCTTGTGTTTAAAAGACAATCCAGTGCCCAGAGAGGGGCCCAGAGACCAGCTCTCCTACTTAGGTAAGTGGACAATGCTGATGTCAAAACACAAACTACGCACAACTCAAGTGACAAGATATACACATGTCTGACTGCTTGCCGTGGAAATCAATGAATCAGTCCACGCGTGTGGTCCTTATATAACAACAGGGGTAATCAGTGCGTGGCCATCATAGGTGGTGTGTCTTAAAATATCCACTTCAACTGCCTCCGTGGGGTCAGTCCCCGTACGTATGGAATATGTATGTCGGTGGAGAGATAGTCTCGATACGATAGAGAACCAACAGTGAATGCCCATTACCTTCAATCTCTTAGGTGGCACTGCATTAAAAATTTACATGGTTATATCAAGGATATTACTACATGGGCTCAGAAACACTTGCAGCAAAAAGTTTGTTGATGCATCTCCAAATGCAAGTTAAAACGGTAAGTTAAACCATATCCTATATCAACATCATCCAGAAACATCTGGCAATCACCAGCTTACTTGCAAAGATGGGAACAGTGATATTACTACAAAGAAGTACAGCAAAGGAAGAAACATGAGCAGTTAGATGATCGGACTGGTTGGAAATAAACCCCCAGGCGAGAAGAACTTAGTTCAGCTGCAATCACTTTCAGTTTGACCTCCAAATAATACTGTTCATGCATTGTTGTTTTCAAAAAATTTGTAAGATCGTCTGACTGCTCCTGAATAATTCTGAAAAACGATTCTGTATAGTGACAATGCTTTTAAAAATATTTTCTCATATAAATTTTGGCTGGTTAAACTGCATGATACTAAATTGACATCTTTCCCGGAGTCTTTGTGCTTTCTCATCTCGCAGCTTCCCATGGATCGTGGTTGGACCTACTGTTGTGGTCCTGCTGGACGCCCACTGCTGCTATTATTATTATTATTATTATTATTATTAATAATATCTCTTATTAATATTGTTAATATCTCATTTCTTTAGCTGTTATCATTGTAGTGTCTATCCACCTGTGTGTGTGTGTGTGTGTGTGTGTGTCTGTCTCCCTCCCTCGCCCTATAAGCATCCTCTCTCTCTGTCTCTCTGTTTCTCTCTCTTTCTCCCTCTCTCGCCCACCTAGAGCCGGGGTCTCCTCCAGGGTTTCTGCCTTCTTAAATGCAGTTTTTCCTCACCACTGTAACCAAGTGCTTGCTCATGGGGGAATGTTGGGTCTCTGTGAATTCATAATTAAATTCATTAATAATAAAAGAGTATGGTTTAGACCCACTCTACATGTAAAGTGTCATGAGATAACTGTTTTGAATTGGTGCTATATAAATAAAATTTGACTTGACTTGAAAAAAAAACAAACCCATAAATGTTACAGGAAGCAAACTGTGAAGATCACTGTCCTTGTCAGTTTTCTTGTGCAATGAGGGATTATTAGTTCCATTTCTGGTGTGCTCACAGTTTTACCTGCAAATAAAGCGGTTGAGATCATCTGGATAAGCTGTTGGCTTGTTTACAACCTGTCTGATCTGCTCATGCTTCTTGACCCATTACACATGCTGCACGCCTTTCACTGGTGCGTCTAAAAAATTGTTTTATTTTTCCATGTTTTTGTAAATTTTACAAAACAATTTCTCAATACAATAAAGAACTAATAAAGGTTATTATGTAACTTTCAAATGTTTCATTTTTTGGAGATTAGATTGGTCTTAAAAATGTGGCCAGAAAGTGCTGCTATTAATATTGCAAGTAGGTCAAACTAAATATTTTTAAGAACGTTGAGAGCAAATTGGCGGATGTATCCTGCCAAGTACTGTGGAGCATTTGTCTGTGTGTAACCACATGGCAGCTAAACAAACACTGGGGGCAAACTGCTGCGCCACATATCTGCTGTCAAATATTCACATGAACTAAATAAAGGAAGTACCTGTGCTGGAACACATTTCCTCGACACCAGTTTACATCTTGGCACTGACTAGCAGGAGGTGAGATAAAGGGGGAGGTGATGGGCAAGGAACGCTTCTCAGTGTTGATAACAGAGGAAAACATGTTTCCCAGCCCGCACTGACTGCCACACTCTTGACTGTCAGGTCAGGTTTATCCATTTCATCCATCCAATATTATCATCAACACCACCATTCAATTAATATCATAAAAACTGTAGAGGAGGTGAGTGGTTATTTAAGGAGTCTGTGGCTGATTCAATAGAGACATTTGTGGAGATTCTCAGTCCTCCAGGTCATAGTCATCCGAAGAGGGCTGAATCAAAGGCAACTGGACTTGTTTGTAGAAACTTTAAAACCTTTCACCTCAAGTCCACACTTGGAGGAGGTTGGACTTATCTGGGTATTTGTGTCCACTAAAGTGAATGAGAGATAATCACTAGTGCCTTTAGAAGTACTATTAACTGAAAGGTGCTTTCTGATTAAAAAAATCAAAACAAAAAACTAATTTTTCTTCAATAAGATACAAACACATCTAAGGCCTCTGTATTAACTTCCATTGCTTTTATTTCAGCTTTCCTGGCAGCAGGTTTCAGTGCAGACCCCTCTTTCATAGTCCATATTTTCCCCTGACTTCCCACCGTGCTCTTTCAGATGGCAGGGGAAGCTGTCAGCTTCAAAAACACTCAGTGTGACCTGAAAACTCTAAAGCATCCCTTTCATTTGGCAGTGTCCTTGCTCTCCCCTGCTCCAGGCCTCCCGTCCCACCCATCACCTCCATCATCAACACCACGCCCCCCCTTACTGTCCCTCGAGTGTCTGAAGGCTCATACTTCTATTCGGTTTGTTCCTGATTAGAATCTATCAGCTGTCTGTGAAGTTCAAAGTTGATGCAAACAAAATTATTTCATAATTATTTTTTAGCAACAAAACCTCAAATTATTGCAGACCTTTGTTGCAACCCCTGCTTCATCCCCAGACTTGATGTACAAAGTGGGGAGTAATACAGGCTATAATACAAACAATAAATACATAATGAGGACAAGATGTTTGAAGTACCCTCTTTAGATCTGGGAGCTTACTGCTTAATGCATTCCAGGGTCTAGGTGTCTGCTGATGGTGTTGCTTCCCCCCTCTCTTTGCCGTACCTCATTTCTCCCCCAGAGCTGTCAGATTTGCTTCCAATTAAAGTATATCTGTTCCAGTCCAACGACTCAACACAAGCACTGCTGCTGCCGCTGCTGCTCCCTGCTCATAACTTCTCAAACTTTCTGCTGTTGCTATGGTGTCTGTCTCCTGCCTGTGAGGGGCTGATTGCCTGAATGTTGTTCAGCTCACTGCTGGCAAATTAAGTCTTTTCCAATATGGAAAAGGTAAACAGTACAGATTCAAATATTCAGAGTTGGTCACATTGCTTCGTTTCTAAGTTGATTCAGTGTTGTGACTCTGTGGAGGTGATTAGACGCATGTAAATTTCTAAACCATCAACATTTTAATATTCACATTATTTAATTTTCAAACTATACAATGAATCAAAAAGCTAGACAGTGCAGTACCATTGGGCATTATACATAAATGTTGTTTATGTGCTTTATAGTTACAATTTTTAAGATATGTCCATAATTTCAGGTTAAGAAATTCAAAAAAAATGAATTAACATTATCAACAGAATGTGAAGAAACAACAGTGTTGGCGTTCTGTCAAAGGCGTCTATGTATTGTGTTGCAGAGATATCTACTGATGTTAGTGTGCTAAGCAATTCTGTCTGCACTTTGTAGGGGAAAGTTTTCTGGGGCCCAACCTCTAGGGGGGCCCATGAAGACCAACAATAATCATGTTAATCCTGAATATAATCAATCATAACTAAGTATCGATTTGAACAAAATAAACTAAGTTAATTATTAAAACAACAAAAATAAAATGTGACCTGTTTCATGATGAAAACCCTCTCTTCTGAAAATGAATTTGTCACTTCAAGTGCACCACGGCCACATAACCTGAGAAATTTACTGAAATAAACTAACTACTAGCTAATGTTGAAGGGAGTTTCCTTGCTATGTCAGCACCTGCACATATATCAGGAATCCAGAAAAGAAAGAAGAAAATGAGGGAACTGGCAAGGGTTTTAGACCCAAATCATATTAAAAAGACCAATTTTTGTCACTCAGTTCAGAAATGTGCTCCAGCCAGGCTCAAGAGGCGAATGACAGCTAGGAGGCTAACGTTAGCTGTCCGTCTACACATATACACACACATACACACACACACACACATACATATATAAATCTAAATGTGAAATCTAAATGTTTTGAAAATATGCTAAGTGCCCACGCCCCTTGCAGCATCAAACAGCAAATTATGCTCACTGCAGAGCCAAATGGGTGGAGCTTGACCTAGTCCACCTCTAGGTCCAGGCCCACCCCCCGAACTCAGCTCTGCAGTGAGTGCACAGCACCACCCACCCACACCACTGAGCATGGATCTGTCGGTGAAAGGATAAT
>JBBPCS010005893.1:0-10174 GCA_037974645.1 Hollardia meadi
CTCTCCACCAATCACAGCAATTTTCCAGGGTCAGAGGTCACTGGTTTATGCTCAACTCACTGGACAGGTGGGAGCAGCAACACCTCACAGTGAAATACCTATTATATATTGGAAGCTGCACACTGGATTGCCCTACATGTGTTTTAATCAGGTATGTCATCACATTAACAAACATGGTTTCCACTTTTGTAAATCTTCCTCAGAGTTCAGAGGCAGCAGAGGGCTGTGTGACAGTGAAGCACAGCCTGGCAGGTCATCCCTTTCAGAACCAGCTCCGCTTCAGGCTCAAGCCTGCAGAGGACACTGGGTAAAATCAGTGCCATGCACTGAGTTGTGAAGCTACAATTTCAAGTATGAAGTTTATAGTTAGATTCAATGTTAAATATTAACTTAATATTGCACTTGCAAATGGAATTTGGGTGTCTGTGGTGAGCTCCTCACACTCATAAAGAACAGCGTAGAGAATCCATTTGAATGTAGTTATTTTGGTTAATATCATGGCTTTGTCGATTCCATCTGACTGAAATAAATGTACATGGATCTCTATTTTGCTTTCATATAAATGTACAGTAAGCTTCACTTGTGTTTACGTCTCTCTCCTGTCTGCAGATTAACAGTCCACAGGTTGGCTGCTCGGACTCTGATTCGCTCCCTGGAGATGGAGGAGGAGAGAGAGGACGGAGGAGAGCAAAATGAGGCAGTGAAGAAGAAGGTGGTGGAGCTCAGTGTCCAATCAGGAGTGAGCAGTGCCTTCACTGCCTTCATTGCTGTCAACAAAGGGGACGGCGAGGTGATTCAAGGACCTCTGGTGCGCAGAGATGTTCCGGTAGCTGGTGAGTGTTATTTCAAGAGCTCACGAAGAGTTAATGTCACCCACAGTTTTTATTTTAATTGTGATTGTTCATACATTCACGTACGGTTGATTATGAAATGCTGTGCAGTTTATAATACTGAAATATTTAACTACTTCAGTATTTTGAGTGTTGCTTTTAAGTACTACTTTATGCAGTATAGTGTTTATTCATGCGTAGCACTGATATTTTTTGTATATTTTTTAATGCTACAGATGAAGAACCTATGGTTTACTGGTTGATAGATTTTTTAGTTTACTATCTTCCACACAATGCTCTGGATGTCATATTTTTCTTCTTTTTTTTATCGAGACACTTGCTTTTTGCTTGGTTGTGGTCTGGCAGATTTGTATGAGGATGATCCATGGATTAAGGTTAAAGATATGTAGTATAAGTTAAGTATCTTTCATACATATTTTTTATACTTCTGAATACCACAAAAAATTATACAACATATACAGTATACGGTAATGCAACAAAACACTTAATTTCTCTCGTAAGAATAAAAGTACATTTTTTACTCTTGTTACTCATGTGAGCCTTGCATGGGTTATTTTGGCTGTAGTCTCATTTTTTGGTTATGATAATATTTCCAAATTCTTAATGCTGTCACCTTGTTCATTTTCTCCCAAAATGTTCAGGAAAGTCTTTAAAGAGGAAACTAGTCTCAGGTAAATGTTTTCCTTTTAAGGGGTCAATATAATGTTTCAAATTATGTGTAAAAAGTGGTGGACAGCACAACGTTTTTAAAGGAGAATTTTTAATAAATTTAGATGAACAGAATTTTGTATGTGTACGTCAGTAGTTAGAGTGCATGTACCCCATGTCTGAGAAAACAAATCTTAAAGAGAAAAATTATGATTTTGATTTTTATGATTTTCCGTTTCACGTCCCACGTACAGTCACACATAGTTGATTGGGCGATTGATTACACCTGCAGCAGTTTGTGATTGGTGTATTACTGTAAAGATCTTTTTGAACAGTTAGGACCTCTCTCTCCTTTTTATCTCTTCGTGATTTCTGTCATGCATGTGCCAATAACGCAAAGAAGTGGAGGACCCAGATGCAGACACCAACAACAGCTGGTGCAGTTCAGTAATATTTATTAAACACAAAAACACAATGCTTACAGAAGGTGAGGCAGGCGAGGGTAAAAAAACCAAGAGAGCAGTCCAACTCAGGCAAACAAATCCTTAAGGGAGCAGGCAAACATACAAAAATCCACAAAGAGTAAAACTGGGAAAAAGGCTGGGACAAGATACAACGACGAACCGGCAAAGAATGAGGGGAAGACACAGATTTAAATACACTAGGGAGGGAAGGCTAATCAGAGACAGGAGAAATTAATCATGTTCAGAACGCATGACACATGTCCACATACCGGACTGGGAAAAAAATGAGGTTATTCAATTCCTTTTCTACTTCTCTGTTTTCAGCAGGTTTTTCCATTTTTTATTTCAGCTGTCAGCATTTTTCTAGTTATATATTTGTCTTCTTAAAGAAACCAACATAACTATCTTGTAAGGGTTTTATATATGCATACAATACAAACAAACAAGAACAATGCGATTAGGATGATTTACTTGAAATCTCTTCTCTATCAACAGTTTTCGGCAGGATTGGCAGCTACGTCAAGGGTGGTCAGAGTGCTTCAGAGACTAATGGTAAGCAAACAAGTGGCATGTTGACTGTTGACTTTGTTGCACAAAGGGAAAATAATTTCCACAGCACTGTACATCAGGCAACAGACAGCACACATACAAGAATGACATACAGTTAAACAATATATACTCAGTATACTGTATACACTCAATATGCAATATACACTCATGCTACTTCAAGGGGGGTATTAATGAAGGCGGTTATGGCTGCAGGAATTACCCAAAGAAAGCTTTTCTGCACCTCAGTGTTCTATACCTGCGCCAAGAGGGTAGTAAAGCAGGGTGATGACTGAGTGGGTGTGTGATATCATGTGCTATTGAGGTTGCAATGTGTGCAATGGCCTTATTGTTTAGCTCTGCGAGGTTGGGAGGGCAGAGACCAAATATTTTGGCAGCCATGTTGGAAATGTGTGTAAGTTTGGTCCTGATTAGTAACAGATAACATGTTAAAGAAGCCGGTGGAACAGTACAATATGATCAGCTGATTGATGATCTGTTACAACAGTAGCAGAAGATTTTAAAAGCTTGCGGATGACTGACCGTCTCTGATGGCGGTGGTGTTGAGATGGTGTAGCTTCTGGATCATCAGGTGTCTTTGGATTGTGTTAAAGTCAGAACTGAAGTCGAAGAAGAAGATCCTGACAAAGGGGCCTGGGTAATCTAGGTGCTAGAGGAGGAGGTGCAGCAGGCAGGCCACAGCATCCTCCGTGCCCCTCTTAGCTTTATAAGTGAATTGGAGGGGATCCAGTTGTCCAGTCAATTATTATGGATGTGAGGGCAACAGGGCAGTAGTGGTGAAGTTCCGTGGGCCGGGATTTCTTGGGTACAGGGATTATGGTGGCAGGTTTCCAGTGCGTAGGTATGATGGCAGTTTGGTAGGATTCACAGAAGAGTGAGTGAAGAATTGGTGAGAGTTCCAGAGCTCAGGATTTCAGCACCCTTGCTAGGATGCTGTCAGGCCCAGGAGCCACAATCATCTCCTGAGTATTGAAGCGGGCATAGAATACATGTATATTCAAATCTTTGTCAAAAGATTCTGGGTCAGTTGTTGCATGAAGGTTGTAGGTTCTTTTCTCTATGTCGTTGAAACTATACACACAGATTATTTTTTGCTTAGACCTCCTTTGATTTGCTCCTCAGAAGCAGGGGAAGCCGGTACTGAGTCCAAACAGCCCTCCAGAGACCCTTTGCTGCAGTTGGTCTCCCTACAGAAGGCCTCTGGCTGCTGGGGGCTAGATCCAGCTCTGGCTGCTGCACTGGGCAAGACCAGCGAGGAGGTGGAGAACACTAAGCCTTCAGCGGTGGGTTACTGTCAAATATAAGCATGCAACTTTATAGATTTTGTTGTAGTTAATAGCAACAGAGTTCGTTAAGGGCTTCACATATGGGCAGAAAAATCAGACAAAAACAAATACAGATAGCAAGTCACAGCTTTATCACAGTTCCCACATCTTGGTGGAAGGACAATATCTGGTGAGCTTTGCCGTTGAATCTGCACTCATACTGTTGGCCTCAACATCTGCCTTGCTTTGATTTGGTGAAATAGGTGAACCAGGAAGTGTGGGCCACCATTTTGGCTCTGATCTGGCTTCATGGTTTCAAGATGGATGCTCAGGCAGAGGGGGAGCTTCTGACTATGAAGGCTGTGTCATGGCTCCGTGCTCAGAATGGTAACAACCATAATAATAAGTGTTGATCTGTTGTTTTTAACAGTGTGTGCTGGTTTAAATCTGCTGTTCACCTTCAGGCTGCTCTGCTCATGACTTGTTTTGTGTTTTCTATTTCAGCACCATGTGTGACAGAATTTGTGGAAGCTGGAAACGCACTGTTGGGTTGCAGCATGCAGAAAGACGCCCTGGGGCTCTGAGGCTTTGTTTAATAAAGCAAAGTAGATGTTGTATTAATGCTGCTTTTTTTCTGAAACAGATTTCACTTCAGAAAATTAAACATGAATATTTGGCTAGATTATAAGAATTGTGAACCGAAGTTAAAATAAGGGGTCAACATATTTTTTCATGCAGTGTATCATAAAAATGTAAACTGTGACAGCATATGAGGCATACATGCACTAAAGTGGACATTGAACTGTAAAAATACATTGATGCTAATTTGTCTAATGACCAAAGTTGCACCACTTCAATCCTCTAATCCACAAGCATCTGTAGGTGAAATGACTCTCTATTTACTATATAGTGAACTGCCTTTACCCTCTGCCATTTTATTCATGATAAACTTCTCTCACTCTTTTTCTACATTTCAAATAATATTTATAAAATATGACCAATGATTATGGATTTGAAATTGTGACAGAACTAACTTGGCAGTAATATTTAATGGCAGTAGAACACTTGAAAAATCACATTATGGACTACTGTGCTAAATCCTGACTGCTGGCTTATTGTATAAATGTTCTCTGTAATCCACACCTCACATATTCCCAAGCAATTGCCCCATACTACTCATAAGGGGCCCAAGAAGGCGGCTTTTTTTCTCCTTTTTTAAATGCCTCTGTGCAGACCATAGCCGTGGCTGGAAGCATTACGTATTTGGGTTGTAATGTCTTTTGTGCTGCCGGGTTGAACATGTATGAAGCATCCATGTTTTTAGAACTGCTTCTTTGCAGCAACATCCATATTTGAAGCATTGTAGTCCACCACAAGCGCTTTTGTTGAGCTTCAGGTGATTGTTGTTGCACCATGTGACCAAGCTCTCACAAATATTATACGAGTCTGAATAGACATGGATGTAAACTGCAACTTGACATGTGTGGAGGCGTACAAACACAAGGCAGTAATTCAGTTTTTTCCCCCAGGTAAGGGAAAATTGTTTTTTAATATTGTGTCCAACACTAAAGCACAAAGGGCTTTAAATCAACACCTGAATATTGCATAATCTTGAGGCCCCTGATTTATTCTAAATCTCGTTAACTAAAACGATGAGCGCCTGAAGGTAGGTCTTACAATATTATCCAATCTTAGCTGTTAAGGGGTTTACAAAATAAATAATTAAATAAAATAAATAAATAGAAATATGGAGTGAAATAATGCAAATATAATTATCACCTGTTTACAGATGTAGGCCAAAATGCAGGTGTAGGATGTCTAAAACAATATGTTTGATGACCTTCATCCACTGGCTGTTTTTGCCATCTCCAAGTACAGAAACAATACATTTCACTGGGGCGCCCAGTAGCTCACCTGGTACCAAGGCTGAGTGCTTACCACAGTGGACAGTGGCCTGCATGTCACCCCCCACTCTCTCCCCCCACTTCAGCTGTGTCTATCTAATAAAGGCAAAAAGCCTAAAAAAATGTCACTGCAGGCAGTCCTGGGTTGACTTAACAGCACCGTGGCTGAAATGGAATATCTCAAACTGTTGTCAAAGAGCATGACATTTTGAAACAGGTGTTGTTCACCAGTGCATTATTTTTGGCTCCATCCATTACCATTGGTTTAAACAGTGATTAAATGTTAAAAGTTTGTTCAGCTACACTTTATCCACAACCCTATTTGTTACCATACACAATGCAACAGAAAAGCCATACTGGTACTAGAAAACTATTCAATAACTTATACAGTGTAGTGTCACCAGCGTCACTTCACACATCAATGGTCTCCTGATGGTCATACAGTTTGAGGGGAAAAAGGCTTTTGCATATTTTTTTTCTTCTTTTTTCTCAGTTCATTCATTTTGTTTCTGTTTAATTTGAACCCACCTACACCCCCACCCCCCTCAGCAGAGGACAAATAACTGTATTCTTTGTTACAATTACCATTTGAAATTTTTCATATTGATCTCCTCTAACTATTCTAACCGTACTTTCAAATAATTATCTACCAGTTAGTCCTAAATATTTATTTAAACTGCCTTTGTTTGTATGAAATGAATTTGATTAAATTGGAATGATTGGATTCAATTAGATCCAATTACATCCTGCTAATTTCTTTTTCCAGATTATTTTAGTTGTATTTGCCTAGATAAAGTCAGATTAAATTACATTAGGACATATTGGACTAGATTTGATTTAATGTCATTTGCTTCAATTTGCTTATATTAGTTTTGACCCTATTAGATTGTAGATTTTTATCTTGCATGTCATTTATGTTGCATTCTCAGATAATTTTTTTAAAATTTAATTTTAAATGGCAGGTGTGTCCGCTGTAAGAAACAGTAGATTCCTCCTTCCTCCTAATCTCCTTTCCATCTGTTCCTGTCTTTCCATTTCCTTCCTCTCCAGTTCCTCTCTGTCCTGTCTTTCTCTCTGTTCCTGCTCCTGCCTTTCTCTCTCCTCCTTCCTTCTCTGTCTCCTGAAACAAAGTAGACTTACATTGGGCACAAACTCTAAATGAAAGCTAATGTTGATCTGCACCAGCTGGATGTCTAAACAAGCAACTATTTGATGAAAGTTCGCCATATTGTGTTCACAACTTGGTTCTGCTGCCCCCAAGTGGCCCATATAGTTATCGCAAGATTTAAATCCCACTGAAGTTGTAGCACTGAAATGTTTTACTTTGAAAACCATGCATCTGAATTCATGTGGTCTGTTAAATTTTCAATAGTCAATTTTAAAAAGTAAAACATAACATGAGTATATACTGTGTATTTTTTTTAAAATAAAATTTTCTTATTTATCAAGTTCACTAAGTCAGAAAGAAAATTCAGATTCAATAAGCTCAATTCAGGTCTAATAATTCAAGTCAGGAAAAATGTCTGGCTGCTGAAATCAACTTGAGATCGACGATTGATGACTGGAGAATTCAGAACACATAAATAAATAATAATATAATAATAAAATAAATAAATTCAGCAGGTTTTCAAAGTCAAATATTTCAGTATATCTAATTTAAAATGAAACCTTTAAAATTCAGTGGTCGTTAAACTTCACTTGCTTAATAGATTCAAATCTTTACTGCCATTATTTGCTTCCTCTTTAGTTTAGATAAAGACTGGAGGCCAGCAGTTTGGGTCTCATGCTTCTGTGTCATGGCACAGAGACATATAGTTTCATGACAGTTCAGACACACTACAGTTGGCTTCACTGTTTTATTCAAGTTGTGTTCAAAGCACAGCGATGGCTTGTAATAGCAAGAACTGACAACTGCATGAGTATGTTCCACTTTTACAAACCCAGCTGAACAATAGCAGTGAGCACAGAAGAAAAAGTGAGTCCTCATTCCAATATGACAATATGAAGTCAGTGAGTGTGTTTCTATCAAGTATTATATACAAAAATAAATAAGACAGACTTCACAGGCTTTGAAGTGTTTCACTTCGAGATGGAAGAAAGTCAAATTCAACATCAAAGTTTTTCACAAACATTAGTAAATAAAAAAAAATTAAAGAAACAAAGCTGATGACGTCCTGAGAGGAGTCCAGCTCCAGGTCCAACAGGATCAACTGGATAATTCTTCCACAGCACACACTCCAGACCAAACAGGAGCCTTCTGCACCAACGTGCCTCTATATGGAACCATGATGACATCTTAACTGAAAGTTAACCATTCCTCCCATAGCTGGGTGACCAACGACAAATCTCTAAAGAAAATGTTCAATTCTGCAGCGTTGGCAGTTTTCCTGTGCTGGTATACGGCCTGACTCCACATTTGACTTGTTCTAATTCAGTTTCAACTGTCTTCAAGACAGCATGCTAACATTAGCTAACAGAGAGCTTTGATGGTGCAGATTCCTGAACATCTTTTTGATTATATTTGCAGGTTTCTTTGCAGGTTCGCCACTAACAATTATGTTCATTATCAATTAATCTGCTGATTATTTTCACAATTAATCCATTTATCCTACAGTTCATAAAATATCAAAAAATTGTGAGTCCAGAGTGACATTTTCAAATTGCTTCTTTTGTCCAAGCAACAAAACCCGAAGACTCTTCACTTAGTATGATAAATAATAAAAAAGTGACTGAAACAATGAATCTATTTTCAAAATAGGCAACTCATTTTATTTCAATCGACTAATCAGTTAATGGACTAATCATGGCAGCTCGACTTTAGAAGTTCTGTGTAAAAAGATCTCATGTGAGAGGGGTTGAATGAAGTGTTACTTTGGAGCCAGTTCTCCTCTAACTTGGTGATAACATGTTCTTCACATGCTCTTCTTTCATGGTGGATCTGTGTTGTTAGGTTCCTTTCCATCACAGAGCTTTGATATTTTACTACTGATAAAGCTTGATCACTGTCACAAATTGCATAATTCCTCAAACGAGACAGAAACAATATAATTAAAACAAATGAACAAAGTAAAGACTAGAGAAATAGTCACCGCTCAGAATAAGAAAATAAAGAGCAGCTGTGATGCTGAAGGATGAGGCCAGTGTGCGTCGTGTTTGGTCTGGACTAGCTGCTGATGTGCACCATCTTTGGGAGTTCAGGGATCCACAAAGGACACTGGGATGTAGTTTGCAGATTTCGTTTAATAATACAAAATATAATCAACCAATAAATTGTGATGTAATATTGATTATGATAAAAGTTTAATTTGATGCTTTGCATTCATGCTAACTTCAACCCCACACGCTAACAGTTAGCTATGTAATGGCTGGTTGGGGAAAGTTGTAATCGTTCATCATTAAAACCATTGGCTTATGATAATAAAAACAGATCAAACCTGCCAAAATAGGTAAAACAACGCAAACAAGCAAAAGGCCCAAGCCCAGTGACCAAGAGGATTGTGATGCCTCTTATGACGACAATTTCTGCAATGTGTGTGTGGAACACATTGCAAACTTCAGGCCAACAGAAGTGTGGGTACAGTTCTGGGCCCACACAGCCTGTACCCCCTGGGGCAGCCATCTACATTTGCAACAACTGTGACACTGATTGAACTATACTCGGACAAATTCAGAAATACAGCCCACACAGACATACTCTCTCTCTCTCTCTCTCTCTCTCTCTCTCTCTCTCTCTCTCTCTCTCTCTCTCTCTCTCTCTCTAGCTCTGTCAGGTGTGTTACTTTTTTTCTACCATCTTTGATTGCATTCACGCTTCTTGCGTCTTTTCCTAGAAGAAGAAGAAGTGGAAGAAGAAGAAAAAAAAACAAAAACTGGGCACCGCAGCCACTTTTGCGGTAACCTTCTTTGGCTGACTGGTACACTTTGGCGCAGGTGCAGAATGGATCAAGGAGCTGGTATAGATCGGGCACTGAGAAGCATCTCCACCCTGGCACCCTCGTTAACCGCTCCTATTCCTGTGTTGTGTACTTAAAAGTTTACTTCACATATCTGAAGTAGTAAGCTACTATAAATTGTCCATAAATCTTTCTTTTCAAAGGTAGGCATTTCTTCTGCCTATTTCTTAAAGTAACGTTAGCCTATTGAAGATGACGCACTCAGAATGAAACTACTGAATGAAACTTAGCTTTCAACTTTTAAGGAGCGTGTTGTCATGGCTGTAATTGTTTCTTTTCCCCCAGTTAGTGTAAGAAATATCTGGAACAAAGACTGAAAACCCCCCAGATGTAACGTTAGACGAGTTTAGTTAGATACTGCTGTCACTGAGCGACTTCACACCGCTAGAGCAGCCTCTCTCTCCTCTGTGGTCATCCTTTTGGACCTTTCTGCAGCGTTTGACATGGTGAACCACCAGATCCTTATTTCCACCCTTCAGGATCTGGGTGTCTCAGGCTCTGCACTCTCCCTGCTCACATCCT
>JBBPCS010005894.1:0-10174 GCA_037974645.1 Hollardia meadi
CTGCTCTGCGGTCCAGCCAAAAAAGGTTGCACCACAACAATTATTTGCACTCGCACAAATGCTCCCAAATATATTTTCAGGTCGCACAGATTAAATTTCGGGCGCATATGCGACCAAAATGGTCGCAATTCCGAGTCCTGCATTTCCACACTATTGAAGTAGCTCCCTTTTTAGGAGCTGAATTGTTGTCATCGGAGGCTGTTGCTGCCCGGGCTGACACACTGCTCTCGTTCGACATTTTTGGGCTTGTGTTGTTGTTGAACGCATGTGCGCTAGGGAACGTTAATGCGCCATACGTTATTGCGTCGCTATATCTTTGATATATCTTTGATATAGCGACGCAATGATGTACGGCATTATCGTGGACGGTATGATATGGCACAGCTCTACATCCACGTCCGTTCAGACTAATACTATATGTAGTAACTTACAGAGAGCTTCATCACATGGTGCAATGACAATCACCCAAAGCTCAATATCAACAAAATCAAAGAGCTTGTGAAGGAGCACACCACTTTAAATATGGATGTTGCTGCACAGAAGCTCTAAATACTGAAACATAGATTCTTCATAGACATGTTCAACCCGGCAGCACAGATGATCTAAACAAACACACAGTTTGTGTGAAATTCTGTCATATTTAGCATATGAATTCTTGACCAAATTTTTTTTAATAGGTCACAGTGACCTTGACCTTTGATCTCTGACCTCAGTAATCTAACTAGTTCATCCTTAGGTCCATCTGTGTCAAATGTATAGAAATTCCCTCAAAGCGTTCCTGAGATATCATGTTAACAAGAATGGGACAGACATAAGGTCACAGTGATCTTTGACCTCTGACCACCCAATTCTAATCAGTTCATCCAAAGACCGCGTAAGTGAAGACAGGCAGATGAGAGAAACGTGCACACACACAAACTCCCTACACCCCTTTTCCTCTCTCTTCCCTCAGAAGGAAGCTTTGTCCTAAACTCACCCACATAGTCAGAAATTTTCTCTGAGTGACAAGCTAATCCACAAGACAAGGCCTTTGCAGATTCCACACCAAATCTTGACAGCAAAACACAAAATTTCAACCCGACAAATGTGCAATAGCTGAGGCTTCCTAATCCTGATAAGGACAGAAATAAACAAATTGACTGATTAATTTAACAACAATACAACATATACAGTGTTCCCCATTTAATATAGCACGTTAGGAAGGGGAAAAGTGAACAAGGAACATGGGTAAAATGAAATGGATTATAGAGATGCAGCCTTTATGATAGGGTTTTACTTCACTGAACAGTAAAAGCTGTTTTCCATTTCCTGAGTACTTAAAATGTCCTGTGTTAAAACAATATTTGAATATATTATATACCCGACCTATTTCAAGGAGAAGTCAATTGATTTATTAAAAAAAATAGGTGAACATTAATAATTACACAATCTGCATTGAAATCAATGCTCCTGGTTTGGATAGTACACATCGTCTCAGTTTCACCTCTGCCAAGGAGGTAATGTTTTTGGTCTAACTTGTTTATTAAAGGTAAGCCATGAGCCAGTGTGGTTAGTTTTTGGTGCAGATGAGGAAATTTGTTAAAGGATTTGTTAACACACTGTGATGGGTATTAAAAACATGTTCTCCCTCTTTCCATGAACTTCTGTGATTTTATATCACTGTATATGTTCATGCAGATCTGGATATCAGTTTCAGATCGTACATTTCTAAATATTTTCTATTATTAACATAAATTTAGAAGAGTGTTCATCATAAGCAGCTTTATGCTTTCTAGACATGTTTCTTATAAAATAATGCACATCTGTTGTATATCTTATGTACTTTTAGATGTAACAAAGAGAGACTATTGTAGCCTCACGTAGTGCTGACTCATCAAGCAAAAGCAGGTTTCAGGCGCTCAGGGAGAGGTAATACCATGAGAAATGAATTGGGGTAAAACTCTTATGCTAAGAAATCACAGCGCTGAGAGTTAAAGTTAGAGGATATGGTAAAGGCAATGGTTGACAGATATCAGGGCCCACAAACAAGTTTCAATAAAAACAAGGTCAGACAGAAATAATCAAGAGATTAGAAAAGATTAAAGATTGCTGAGATTAAAAATTAAACTTTCTCTGCAGTGGGCAAAATTAAATAGTAAAATTAACATTTTAATAATTTAAACCAAGTCATCTTTAATGTGTGGTTCATAAATTCAATATAAAGCTAATAAATAAAAGTATTTTATCATACCCTGTGAGCTGTAAAAAAGTGTAGTATTTGGATTATATTTTTTAATAAGAAAACAGCACTGATGCTTTCCAGGAGGGAGGGAGCAAAACAGAACTGATTCCAAACAGTTCAACTGAGACACAGGCTAATTAGGAAGAGATGATCACTTGTCTAATAAGACCGGACTGGGGAGAGCAAGAGGAAGCAAAAATACAGTAAAGAAAGACAACTTGTTGATTGATGCTCAAAAAGATATGGGTGTGGAGAGGTGGGGGAGCTATCAGACACATGAGATCATACAAACCAAGGGAAGAGAAGCAAAGAAAAAAAAAAGTGAGGTCAAGCCTGCCTTGAATTGCTTTTTATTCATATCAAATGCAACCGAAATTTAAAAAAAAATAATTTTCCATTACAATTTCATTCCCTCCTGTGGGTGTCAGATGATTGACAGGAAGCAAAGTGTAATATAGTATAGCACTAATATGTAAACACTTAACTGAGGCACAATGAAATATTGACTTTGACTAAATCAAATGGAGAATTCATATTTTCTGTGACGGATTATCTAGTTTGGGATATGTTCAAGTCTGTCGAACTTGTTTTTTACGATATCAAAGAATTGCAGCAAATGGCTTCTTATGAAGGGGAGAAAATGAGCCCTGATCTCTCGAGCGCTGCTCGCGGTGTGCAGACAGCAAGAGGAAGCTGACAAAACCTGCAGTGATTATCCTTCACAGATTAAATGCATTACACCTGTGTGGCAAGTGTGTGTGTGTGTGTGTGTGTGTGTGTGTAGGGCCAGGGAATAACTGTATCTCCACCAATTGAGTGTTGGCTTGGCTTGGCTGCTTTCCTGTCCATTAGGGCTCTCTAGCCTAGCAGACTTAATGACATTTGATTTTCAACTCACTTGTTTTTCACTACATTTAACCTTGATTTTAAACTCCATTGACATTTGTATTAATATCATTCACGCATCATCACAATTAAATTCTAAAATAATGACTGTTGTTCAGTTAACTAACAGATTGATTTAAGAGCAGAGGAGAAGCACTTTCAGGATTTGCCATGGCAAGAAAAGTCAACTGTTTTCTCTACAATCCCTGATGACCGCATGATTAACTGGAATTTATATCGTTGAAAGTGGTGTCATTCATTGTTGCACTGGCATAACAGACTGAAATAAAATTATCTTGTATAGTTCTACATTAGTCAGTGATTTCTTACATTTCCCAGAATGCCTTTTGACCCCAAAACAATGCTGCACCTTGTAGGGAAACACAAAGCATGAGCATATTAGGCTTCATCCAGTATAAAAGAGTCAGCACTGGACTATACCATTCAAACAGAACATGTCTTGTGGCTGGCCGAGCATTCTGGTCTATTAAGGCTTCTGTCAGAAGGGTACTTTTTGCTTCTCCTGCAGAGTTTCTTCCCGTCTGACTGCTCAACACTGATGTAAAATGGCACCTCAAATAAGATGTAGCTGCTCTTTGATTATAAGAAGCTGAAAGTAAAATCTGAGATTTACTGTTGGTGTTTCAGAAATCAGATTTCTTCAGCAATTGAATTGCATTCTAGCTGGAAGTATTTCAACATTATGTCATCGGTATTTGGACAGTTTTCCGAAATGAGACAAATAAAATGACCAAACATTTCAGTTTGTACACACTAGTTAATCTACAAAGTTTCAGCATTTCAGAAGTGCATTTGTTTAAAAAATACATTGATAAACCAAAATTGAAGGTGACATTGTTATTGAATATGGACTATTTTTTCTACATATAGACGTATCTGACTTTTGAAAATGTGCAATGAGTTCTTGTACTCAAATAATCCCTGTTCAAGGTGACCTAAAGAGATTTGTTTCCATTGCTTCTGAAATCTGACTATGATCATGAACTCATCAAATGACATGAATAGATCATGTTTCTCTGTCCCCCACTATCAAATCCTGTCAGATTATTTCTTCCAATGAATAAAACAAATGTTAGATTATCATAGAAAAACACAAACATGCAAGGCTCTGTTTTGATTGCTTAAGAACGTTTTTGTGTGTGTTTTTAATCAGCATTCAATCTACAACAGAATGTTATATTATTCTCTTTCATTTCATACTAAAAGGTACTGAATGTTCACTGCTTTAACCTCTATGCTTTATTCTCAACAATGATCAAAAAAGTGCTGATCATGTGCTACATCCACTTATAAACTGTGCACTGCTTATTACACACGAGGAAACATGATCTCAAGTTTGAAGGCCTTAAAGTGCAAAGGTTTCAGTCAAAAATCTTTGATCTATTTTTTGTCACACATTAACGCTTTCAAGCAACTGCTATTAAGCACAGAAGTGAGTCCAAGTCAAACTGAGGCCAATTGGTCCTACAGAGAGTTTCAACAGTCCCCTAATAAAGCCAGCATTTACAAAATTGACAAGTATTGACTGCAAAACTGGTCTCAAAGGAGAAACTGAGACAGGGGTTACATCATTGGCTGCTCGAGACAGCCTGCCAGCATAATCTCTATGGAGGCACTACTTATTTGAAGCCACTTTCTGAGCCATCAGCAGTGGTTAGACATCAACTGTAAGTATGACTGCCACACTTTGGAGATTTTACTTTTTAAAGTTTCATTCATGCGCTCAGTCTTTTTGACTTGTGAAAGGAAAAAGTCAAACGGCTCATTTGACGTCAAAGCATTGCAGTGACATTTCACCCTCTGGGTTTGGCATCTCAAGTCTCTATCCCTATGGCAAAGACACGCTGCAGTCGTTCTATGCATAGCTCTACACTCATGGTGCTGGGTTGCAAAATGTGTTTCCCACTGGGGTTTCCCAGTGCTAAAAATATGTATACTTATAATGGTCTAAGATTATTTGGACAAGATTTACCAAAATGATACATATAGTTTAGTAGTATATACATATAGCAGCATTAGACCCACCTAAATGATGTCACTAACTGTTAGCTGACAGCCACTAAGATTCCTCTCTGAGCCCAATCACTGCAAGCAAAGATACATCAACACACGTTAAGTGACATGTTTTCTGCTCCATTTCTCTACCGGACTCCTGGCTGAGTAGGCCATCATGTGCTCTTTTGTGATTTAATGATGCACATCTATTACGTTTAATTCAGCAACGTAGACAGCTTTTTATTAATAAAAAATCTATAAATCAATTGAAGCAAGGTGGGAAAAAAAGTTCCATGTGTTATTAAACAAGGCAAAAAGAAATATTTTATTAATCTGTCACTCTGCATTAAACCCCATGTTAAAAATTGTAGTCATGGAACACACATGTGTTATAAGATTTTTTTTTAATATAATTTCTGCAGGAAGGTCAGGAGAGGAATGGTGCGGGATGGGAGGAGCTGCTCTGACAGTTCATCGATGATAGCAGCACATTACTATCGGCACTAGGAACTCACTGGGGAAAGCAAATCTTATCTTTGCAGAGCTAGGAAGACAGAGGAGATGGGAGTGAGGAGGTAGATAATGGGAAAAGAAAAGAGGAGTGGGAGGGAGGAAGAGTAGTGTGTGTGTGTGGGGGGGGGGGGGGGCTTGGCAGAGGGCTTATCTCTTATGTGAAATAAAAAGCAGGATGAGACTGAAGTCTGTTGTTTCAGGGTGGGGCACTAAATAGACATCTACATAATTTGATGAAATAAGCCATGCAGTGAAACTGATCAAAAATTGGCCAGAGTTTGTGGTGCAATACAAATAATTTTCATGGGTAATTTATTAGTTTGATGGTATAATGTGTGCTATAGGCCTAATGTAGACAACTGACTTCACTTCCAGACAATTCCAGCACAGCGACAATGGACCTTCAAGCCACCATGGGGAGATGTGAATTTTATTATTTTTTGTACTGTGGAAATACGTGTGGATTTTCTCCATGAGTGACTTTGAATGTGACCATCTGGTTACACAGTAAGATGCTAATAAGACCACAAATCTAAGCAAATAAAACCATCAAAATTAACACTGTGTGCCAAATCTTTCAAACTAGAGTGAAAAAGTCATGGTTACTACTTAAATACAATACTTTTTGCAGTTTTTAAATACAATACTTTTTGCAGTTTTTGTTTTCTATAATGATCTACAGTTAGTGGAAGCCCCCATGCGATCACTAATTATTGTCCACTGCATGCACACATAAAACCAAATTCTGGATGCAGTGAGAGGTTAACGTTCTTTGGAAAGTACATTGGGCTGGGCAATGTTTGAAAATCAATATCACTTTTTTTTTACAATAATAATGTATATCCAACCATCAAAAACGAATGAAGAAATTGTTGTTGACATTTACCATCTGCATCCCACCACGTCATGTTTTACATCAGACAAAATTCTTCAAATGCAACAATACTGTATTTTCTTATTTTCCAATTACTTTCAGCTAATCTTTCTCAAAGTCATTGATTTGGACAGGAGAATTTTATAAAACTGATCCCACAATATGATCATGTGATCATGATATGATACGACTCAAAGTTAATAAATGAATAAACTGAATCTATTTCCCAGTCCTAGATGTCAGACAACATTTGAGGAAGTCAAGGATGACTTGAAATAAAAAAATGTGTCATACTCAGAGTTATTATGCGGTATGAATCACTGGTAGGGCTTTTGACAAGAGCTAAAAACATTTGACATGGTTCAACTCTTGTTTAACTGCAGAGAATGAAGACATATTCATGGTCTGACACCTCAGACTTCTTGTGTAACCTGTGTTGGTGCTTTCATTGTTACCTGCAAGTATAAACTCTTACACCTTGCCAAAATCTTTAAGATGGAATGGCATTTTAATTAGAAAACAAAATGATGGTTTTAAAGAAGACAATGTAAGTAATGTACATTTTACAGAACTAGAATTTTTTTTTTTCCCATTTTCGGAAACACAAGGTATCAAACACAAGGTTGTTTGAATAGGAGAACTAATACTTAAAGTAGCTTTTGTGTAGTGTTGTTTTGCTTTTTTGAATTTTAATTGCCTATGGACTGTCAGAATATTTTTTTTGAAAAAAGTACAGTTTAAATCAGTTGAGGACAAGTTAAGAATTTGGTGGAAATATTTTGGAGTAAGAAGAAAAAGGACAAAAAGCAACAAGGCAGTCTGGAAGACCATCAGGATCCAAGACTGAAGGTGGATGAGCAAAACAAACAAGCTGAGAACAAAAAATGGAGGGATAATAAAAGGAGGAACAGAGGGGTGGGGAGGGGGGGCGACAAATCTCTTAATCTCTCTTGCGTGCTCTCTGCTATGTTTGTTTTGTGCTGGTTTTGGCCTCAAGTTGCCCGTCGATCCCCTCGTAAATTGCCTGTGTCAATCCAGCCTTACAAGCTTCCACACACTCTGAGTCCCTGTTAAAGTGGTCACGCCAATAAAAGCCCATTCACCTGTAATGAATTGAGGGAGAAGCTAAAGACTAAAGGGGCTGATTTAGTGACAATTGTTGATGATCCTCGATTGAGTTAGGATTGAGCTAGCCAGCCTCTCCAGTCCTACAACATGGCTGGTATTGTTCGGGATTTCTAGAAGAAAAAGAATACTGCCAATTTCTATTCCTTCTCATCCATCTCTGAAATAGACTTATAGACAATGTACAGTATGAAGGGAAACACCTCACCCTGGAGACACTGTAATAAAAACCTATGGGTGTACAGCATGCTCAAAGCTGTACATTGTGATGAGCAGGTTTCTGCCATGTTTAATCTTGCCAAGATGTTCCAATTATAGCGGCAGCAGCTCAAATGGTCAGGATCTTAACCAAGTGTGTACTAAGATGGAGAGCGAATCCCTGCCTTTTTAATAACAGCCTTGCAAAATTGCTCCAAATATACCCAAGAACCTAAAATGAGAAAAAATAAAGGGGGAAAAACCCCTTTACCCCTTGTACCTTTGTTTAATCCATATAGCTATAGACAGCACATTATTTCCCACCTCTGATTTTTACTGTTACACAATGTGCTTTCGATGTAGAGACATGGTGTGAAGAAGACCTGATTAAATGGCATGGGTTGCAAATTGGAGGAAGTCAGAGAAAAAAGTTAGGGGCAAAGAGAAGAGACAGGTCTGAGAAAACCACAGAAATTGTCCAAAGTTTGGAATGATTATTATTATTGTTATTTCAAGCTGAAAAAAAATGAAAACTCTGTGCAGTGTATTTCAAACCCAAAATAGCTTACCACAATAGCACAACACCGATGCTTCAACATCTCAGTAGAAAGCATTTAAACCAAACCCCAACCAGACACTCAGAAATGACATTTTCCTGCATAAGGACCTGTCCCCATGAGGATAACTGGTCCCAACAAGTTCAGTGTTTATACCACAAATGGTCCTGGATAGGAATAAAAAAATAAAATAAAAAACAAAACACACACACCTCTCACATTGAGAATAAAACACGCCACAAACCAAAATATGAGGTGGCTTAAGGCCTTACTTTTTGTTTTGTTTTTGCATTTCAGAAAATGTTTTCTTTAAAGCCAAGAATGCAATATGACACTTAAATAGGTTACACACATGGTAGGGTAATGGCACTCAAATCCTGCAGGGTTGCATTGTGAGTGAACTGCTGATACTGTAATCTCCACATAAGCTGTTGTAACGCTTGCATTCCTGCCCTTCACTCTCTGCCTCATGCTTGCAAAACTATTAACATTGAGCACACACACACACACACACACACACACACACACACACCTCTCCCCACAGCAGATTACAGCTGTGAGGTCAAGAGAAGCTAATGTGACTTTGTCTGCAAGTGCCTGGTGTGGCCCCAAGGCCTCAGGATTACATGGGCAGAGGGATTCTGAAATAGAAAAGTACACAGTGCAAGAATTAAACACAAAGTAGGCAGTTGGGGAATTTTGTTTGCAAAAGCTAAAGAAAGAGCAAAACCTTATGAACACAGGTGAGCTGGAGTACTGATTTGCTTCTCGATAGCTTTGAAAGGTAAGGAGTTATGTTGACGAGAATGTGCTGGAGAGAACCACTTATCATATCAGTCTTGGGCTGGTAGACTATTTTGTCCTCTACAACAGTAAACAAACAAAGAAATAAGAAAAGAAATTGTAAAAGCAACCAGTAGTTTCATGTCTTAATATTATGCAAAAATTCTTTGCAAAAGGCCCCCAGTGTGACTGGCAGTCACCTGAAAGCCCTTGATACTTTATCTTCTTTATAAAAACAACAACAAAATAAAACATGCATCCATCTATCCATCCATCAAATATTTTCTCTTCCTTCTTCCTAATGATATATTGATACATGGTATTTAAAAATTTTAAAGGTAAACAAACCAATGTAATGTAGAATTTGTTTTTCTATATTTGGCTTTGGGTCACATAGTACCACAACATGCTGGTTTTGGGTTGCATGGCACCACAACATGAAGGTCCTGGTGTGACAGAGTTTTGGAACAATTGAAATAATGAAATATACTCTCATGGGCCATTTTTTAAATGATTATTAAGACACACCTCTGGCTGAAAAGTGGCTCAAACTAATTTACATAATAGGTAACAACAAAGAACGCCATGTTATTTTCATGTTACACTAAAAGTACTTTTGAGTCTATTATAAATGGCCTCCTGTATTCATCAACTGCCTCAGTTTATATGAAACCACCTTCCAGCCACAGACAGAAATATCTGAAAAGTAACACCATAGTATGTAAGCTACTGTTAAAGTTAGTAAAAGGTCAAATACTGGGAATGTGAGTGGTCATGTCAACTTCTGCATACAGCACTAAAAGAGTCCAGCATTTCTTTTGTTCACCTCCAAAGAAAGAGATGTGAAAGTTACTGGTAATACCGTGAAAATTAAATGTTGAGCTTTCATGTACCATCATTTTTAAGAAGCTGTTTTTGTTAGTGAGAGACAGAATATCTCAAAAGTGCGGAAATTACAAAAACAGGTACCTACTCAGAGTTTGACCTTGCCCAAATAAAGAA
>JBBPCS010005896.1:0-10173 GCA_037974645.1 Hollardia meadi
TAATTAGTTATTTGATGCTATAAAAAGGGGCTGAAACATCATGATTGACAGCTGAGCCCTGCTCCTGATTGGGCAGGTGGATGTATGGGCGGGAACTCGATACCGCGGCTCCACCCCCCGATCACGACTGCACAGACTCTGGCTCCAGATGACATCACCAGAGCAAGATGGCAGCGCTCGTATCCGGGATATTTTGGCTTAATTTTTCTACAATGGGAGGAAGTGGAGATGCGGTGGCCATCTTTGTTCATGTCAATGGTTAGCATCGACATGTCCACAATGACAAAGCTAACATGCTGAGGTTTAGCAGTTATAATGTTTACCATGTTCACCATCTTATTTTATCATGTTAGCGTTCTAACATTTGCTAATTAGCAGTAAAGACAAAATGCAGTTGCAGCAGAAAGTCATACTAAAGTAGTGGACACATTAAAATGATGACCTGATGATGGCGCTAGATGAAAAGTCAGATGAATGAATGAATGTCACATTCCATGGTAATACATCCAAAAGATTTTGATACATTTTACTAAAAAACACAAAAGTCAACCTCATGGTGGCGCCAGAGGAAAACATCTGTGGATCACCAAAGTTAGTACGATTCATCCTCTGAGGAACGAGAATGTCTGTGCAGAATTTCATGGTAATACGTCCAACGGTTGTCAAGTTATCACAGTCTGAACCAAAGTAGTGGACGAACATAGAGCAGATATTCCTGATAAAGGGACAAACCTTCAGACCTTCTGTTTCATATATTCTAACATTCTCAATGTCAGAAAGGAGAAAGAGTGAAAACCTGGTCCTGGTCTTATTGTTTAAGAGGAAGCCAAACATTTAAGCATTTACCTCCTGCACTCTGCACGTCCTCTAAAGCCCTTTGAGAGGTGAAGGAGTTAAACTTCCACCTCCTCCAACTTGTCCAAAACGAGGCCGGCCATTACCAACTTTGACTGGGAACAGAAACCTCCTTCCTTTCGTCTTTTCTAACTTTCATTTGAGGAATCTTCAGAGAGAAGGCGTAAAAAGGAGGCCAGGGGCTTAATATCTCACCGCAGCTTTTCCTAATGGAATACATCTCTACCTCCCTGCTGGCAAATGGCATTTAGGAGTGAAAAGGAGGAGAGGGGTTAAAACATTCACCACATTTCCCCCAAATCAGGTCAGTTCTCCTGCTGAAGACAGAAGACAAACTTTTACCCCTCTGTTCTCCTCGTGACTGAAAACTTCTCCTCAAACACTGTCAGAGAAGTGAAATCAGAAAATCAGGTTGAGCCTATCTCCAACTAAAGATGACAAACTATTAAAATATCTTCAGAGGGAAAAGAGAGAGACGGAAATGGAGGTGAAAGATTCAAGCTTTCACTTTTTCAGATGAGATTGAGGCGTCAAAACCTTCAACTGACAAAAGAATCTGCGATTTGAAAACAATCTTTTCTCTTCTCTTTATTCTGTTCTCCGGGAGACGGAGAGTTTGCCTTGAGAAAAAAAAGATACAGTGATATTTAAACTCAGTGGGTTTATTCAGGTGAAATGAGGTTTGAAGAAAAGGTTTAAATATCCAGTCACGGTGCGTTTGTCGACATCGAGATGAAAAAGGCCAGAGCTCCTCATTAACGAGAGGTCTCACACACACATTAGATGGTTAGTCTGGTCCAGGTTTCTGTCTGAAACACTTCAGCATCCATCGCTCCCGTCTTTTAACGTCATCTCCACATGATATTTATCTTCATATTGTACGTTTGGTTTAGAAGCGAAGGGGACACAATAAAGACAATGTCATTTATTGACATGCATCCACAGTTACCTTACAAATGAGACGTGACATCGCAATTGGTTTTTGTGGCTTCCATTTTTCTCTGCCAGAAAACCGTGGATTGCTTCCTATGGGTTCGGAGTTGCTGCCCCAAGCGAAAGAAATTAGGGTTAGGGGTATCTCGGGGTCTTGTTCACGAGTGATGGGAAAATGGAGCGTGAGATGGACAGCAGCGATGCTGGTGTTGTACCGGACCGTTGTGGTGAAGAGGGAGCTGAGCCGAAAGTAAATCATGCAAAAAAAATTTCGTGCTCCCTTAGATTTAATGGATGTTTAAAATCACCTCCACTCCACGATGATTTTCTTTCTGTCGGCACTTCACTCGGATGTTTGAGCTTCACTCTGCAGAACGAAGTCTGTTCAGGCATTCAAGGATACTTTTCATTGTGCTAACATCGCTGAAGTTAATCAGTAGCTGCTGAAGAGATGCTGATGTGAGGTTCTACGTGACTTTCCTTTGTACAAACTGTATGTTTTTGTCTTGCTGACATGTCGACTGTATGTTGCCGTGTGTTTTCGTACCTTTGTATCCCTGCTCGGCCTCTCGCAGGTCGATCTTAGTGATGGGTTTGAAGTCGACGTCCCACAGTCGGACGCAGCCGTCTCTGCCTCCTGTGGCAAAACCTTCCTCACAGGAATACATGCTGAAGATACCAGCCTGCACACACACACATACACAAAAATAAGATAATGTGTGGTACCCACACAATGTTTATGGATCAACACTTGCAGTATTTGTTAACTTTAAAGTTGCTTTCACACCAAAACTGTTTGGTCTGGACTTTCAGACTTTTCAGTTTGATCTGAACCACAATTACAGGTGTGAAACCTCCCCGAATCAAAGAGCCGGACCTTGGTCCGACAAAAAGATGTGGTCTGGGTCCAAAGACCAATAACAGGAAGTTACAACAGACTTTCATCATAACTGGAAACTGGAAACAGGGAAAAATGAGCCGTGGGAGCAGATGAATGGTCCGAACACATTATAAAAAGTCAACTGGAAGAAATGGCGACAGTTTCCAGGTATTTTCAGACAGGACGAGAGAGCAAGTAGAATTTTTTGTGTAGAACAAGTGTTGTTTTTGGAGTTTGTTTGTTGTTGTTTGTCAGTTTGAGCTAAAACAATTAAATGAGATTAAACCATTGGTGGTGCTATAAGCTAAATGCCATTGTTAGCATTATTGACTGTATATAAAGATGGACGATATGAGAGCTCCCCTAAAGTGAAGCCAAAACATCTCTTTCACCCTTTTGTGGCTGGCTGCAGTATAAGTCATAAACCCCTCCCCCTCCATTTTTTTTTATAAACGTTTAATCGTTTAAGTCATTTTTCAAACAAAACAATACCAAGTTTGATCTTTCTCAAATTTTGATTTGTTGTTTTTCTTTCGTGCTGTGTGTAACGTATGAAAGGTGCTATATAAAAAATAAAGTTTATTATGTAGTAGTAAATGTAATTTTGGGGGTTCTGACTGTTGATAGGACAAAACAAACTTTTCAACATAGTACCACAGCAGTTCGTCAAATATTCGACAAATATAATGTAGGATTAGCTGTAGGAGATTGTAAACTGTTTCCTGTTTGTCCTTTAAACATTAAAAACACAGCAGTTAGAAGGCTTCTGGAGGAAAGTCACTTTTTATGCACCTTGAGTCCACTTCTCATGTTATTGAGAGCTCAGGAGCAGTATTGAGAAGTGCTCAATCAAACATCTTTGTTACTTTATGCTTCAGCTTCTAATGGTCGGTCAGCAGGAAGGAGACTCACCCCGTGGGCCGCCTGAACTGTCCGAATCAGGTTGAGTCCCTTCCAGACGTAAATGTCCCCGTTGAGCGCCCCGGAGTACGTGATGTCATCTTTAGCCGAGGCTACACACAGGATGGTCTGCAGGTCGCCCGTCTTCCCGAAAACCCCCCTCTTTGGAGTGAGAGCGTTTCCGCACAGCGACCAGAACTGCGGAGAGAGAGAGAGGGGACACGTGGGCCCTTTTAGGTGAAGTCGTTCAGACGGAGGAGACGTTAATCTTCTTTACAGCTCGGTGATATTTGAAGCTCCAGACGGAGAAAAGAGAGGCTAAAAAAAAGAGTCTCCTGTTCTCTCTCAGGCTGCATCACTGGTGGATTTTTACAAGCTTATTTTAACGCTTAAGGCTCGCTTCCCACAGTGATAAATCAATGATCAATTAATCATTTGACGTTTTTAAAGGGAGAATTCTGATGCCTGTTGTATGATATCTGACAGAGCGCAGGGATTACGTTGAGACTCTGTTTAATTTCTTTTAGCTGAAGAGTTTTGCTGGATATTCGTTTATATGGATATATATGGATATGGATTGTGAGCACAGATGCGTGAATGTAAAAAACATGTTGACACATTCTAAATGCGTCATACTGGCTTGAATAAGATAAGTTTATCTAGAGTGTTTTGTAGAAAGTTCTTTTGAAAAGCTGTAAAGTATTCGCTGACGTATTATTCACACACAGACCAGATACTCTGAATAAAAAGAGTGTCACATCATGGGTTGCTTTTATCCTTACTGTTGCTAGGCTAGCGAGTTTCTTCCAGTCTATTAATGTAATAGTGTCTTTTAGTATGGAAGCCCATTTCTGCCAGAAAAAGAAAAAAAGAAAGTTTTAAAATAAAATAAAATGCTCATGTTAACTTAAAATTATGTGATAAAAAAGTTGTAATGAGATTAAAAAAAAAAAAGATGACTTTTTATTTTATAATTGACTTTTTTAATCTCAGCATTTGATTTTTTATTTCATAAAAATGACTTTATCTCATAATTTCAACTATTCATCTCAGAATTATGTCTTACCACTGGAATATTTTTTATTATGAAGGCTAAGTTTTCATATTTTTTCCTTTTACTGGCAGAAATGGGCTTCCATACTTTTAGAATTAATCATCTCTAGGACTGGGTATCGTAGTAATACCAGTACCCTTAAAGTGATACCAGTACCAAGAGCACTTCATTCCATACCCATCATGTGACTGGAAGCATTCAGTTGTGTAAAATGCCACCACTGAACTGCTGATTCCGTCAAATATACCATGTTTGTCTTAACTTATGGGTTGTGGCTGCTGCAGTAGTGGACCAATCACACGTCACATTAAATCAAAGAATTGTTGCTGTGATTGGCTGATAGAAAAATCATAGATATAGTCTTTTTTTTTTCTAAATCTGGATACAGAAAGTAATCGTTTGACAGGAGAAGTTTCGATACTTGGGACTGGGTTATTTCGGAGTACCGAGCCCTCGTCAAGACGATCAGTTGAACCTACAGGAGTTTCTGAAGGTTCGTGTTTTGGTGCCGGGGAGGAAATAAATTCCTGATGAGTGAAAATGAGTCGAAAATGTCTCCTGACTGAAACATCTGTCAAACTGCCAAGAAGTTATAGATGATGAGGAGCTCAAAAAGAAAGTCTGAAAGATGGAAACTGTCAGAGAAAATCATTTCATTAGCCCGACAGGAGAGAGTGACAGTATGCCACTTTATTTTCTGCTTCATGTTTTACGTTATGTTTTCAGGTCTCGGCTACATGACTGCTGTGAAATACTCATATCGTGTTACCTTGATGTGTTTGACGCCACAGCTCACCAGACGGTGCTGTTGAAACGGATCCCAGCAGATATCAAAGATCTGGAGGGGAGAAGAGACGTTAACACACACATACATACACTCTATATACAGCAACACACACACACACACACACACACACCCTCTCTCACCCTGTCGGAGTGTCCGGTGGCTGTCGCCAGGATCTTCCCTCTCTTCCACTCCCAGATACACACTGTGTTCTTGGCATCCAGGCCGCCCGAGGCTAACCGCTGCAGAGGAGAGAGAGAGAGTTACGAACATAAAGAGCCACACGAACACGAACAGAGGAAGAGAAAATAAAAATGGGGTTTTTGTTGGATTCCTATGAGACGTAACTATGAGAACCTGTCTCACGGTCTTTCAGGTCGGTGTTGATGTCTTCAAAATGAATTAGACTGTTAACTTACTGCAAGTTACAGTAACAGATTATTAAACGTAATCACATTATTACAACTCAGAATTTTCATTTCTGTCATTTTATGTATATTTGATGTAGAATTAGTCCCAATCTGAGCACTGAACCCACAATATATTCTCTACAAATGAGCCTGGATGTCTGTTTTTTATTACAAGTCGTATAACTCATGAGTGCAGACAGTCTCTCCATCATGTTTTAATTGTTTTAACTTTGATCACATAGAAGAGCATCTGGAAAAATTTAACCATAATGCAATGCATGCTGAGACGTACATGCGGAAAAATGTTTCTAAATAAATTCAAGTAAATGTTGCATTGGACAAGTTTTAAAATAAACAATTTAAATGTCTGTAAATACACTGAGTCAATAATACAAATAAAAGTTCAGTTAATAAATGACTCCGGTCTACAGACCAAACTTTATCGCTTTGTAACGAATCACAGTTTAAGATTAAAGTTACCCCGACTCGCTTTTGTTTAGTGGTGAAAGAAGTATTTAGAATAAAAGTGGCAAAATCACACTGTAAAAATACTGTATGACATGTTTTATTTAAGTAAAAGTCTAAAAGTAACAAAAGTAAAAGTACTCATTAGGCAGCAGAATGGACACCGACACTGTAACGCGACCATATCTTATACTATATTATCCGATTGTTATAATTATAACATATATATATGTAAGATTTTAATCTGAAAAGTAACTAAAGCTGTCAGATAAATGCTGTGAAGTTAAAATAGTGAAATATTTGCCTCTGAAATGTAGTGGAATAATACTCAAGTAAAGTACAAGTACATCAAACTCAGATACAAACAAACATACTGCAGTCCACACTGAGCCCAGGAGCTAGCAGGTCTGTAGCATCATCAACAAGCCCTGGTGAGATTTTTTAAATAATTAAAATACATATTTTCTGATGGAATTTTGTTGAAAATGAATATTCTGCTCTTTTTTCCCACATGAAGTCAAAGTCGGACCAAATCAGAACTCTCGTCGGCTCTGAATTTGAATCTTCTGAACGGCAGCAGTTATTATTATATTCAGACTCTGTGTTCACAGTCAGTCAATCAGCGGCACCGAAGCCTGAGCGCTTGATTTATTATTAAGTTGGATTTATGATTATTTTATTGATTCTGTGTTTACTCTGATTTATTCCGAGTTGTTAAGTCATCATGATCGACGGCCCAGCCAGAAGCAAAAACTGCCGATTCAACAGTGTGTGTCATTCAGAGTCGCTTTACTACTCAGTCTGATTTTCCTGTATTCATTGGGTAGAGCGGAATATTCCCCCAAATAAAATACAACTTTTTTGCTTTATTTTGAAAGTCTGAGTTTGAAATCTGCATGTTTGTCGTGTTTTCTCAGCAGGTTTAAGTGTTTCTGGTCTGAATTTCTTGGACATGACTGCTCTTCAAATACTTCAAATAAACACACACACACACACACACACACACACACACACACACACACACACACACACACACACGCACACACGGCTGCAGCTTCATGAGAGGCCATCACTTATAACTACTTTCTGTGTGTGAAGGCAGAGACTCAGAAAAACTTAATTTACTCAGATTGCTGCCCACTCACCGCCGCAGTCGACTCGTTTCATCCTCATCGCCGTGACGACACACTGAGCTGTGTTTCATATTCCCAGAAGAACTAAAGAGATGGACGCCCTGGCTTCTCAACAACAGTCTGAAGACACCTGGACTGATGACACTGAATGTGACGCTGCTGTCAGAAGACGCCGCCACATGCCAGTAAACTCACCGTGACTCAAAGAATGTTTGTTTGCTGACGTTTACAGCAGACGAACTGAGTCACGGAGGAGGCTGAGTGGGAGGAAATGATGGAGCCACACACATTTTGAATCTTCCATCACACTGCAGGTGACTGTGTGATGGAACACTCACACCGGCTGCTCACACAGCGATGACTGAAATCAAATCTGCCGCAGTTTTAAGACGACGACACGTTCCAGAAACGATTTTACAAAATGAAGCTTCAAGTTACTTTGTGCAATTTTATACTAAGACGTTAGAAATGAGCATCTGCCATTTGTTCAACTTAAAGGGACGTGAGCAGTTTCATGGAGGAGCTATTTTCTTTCTGTATCAATGTGCAGAAGGAAGCGTGGAGCTACTCATGGACGAGAGGCTCGTGACAGGGCGGGATGGAAACATTAATGGAGTCCTCCTCGCTAGCTTAGTTAGCTCAGTTAGCTAGCTGCTTGTCCATGACAGGCTAGCTGACATTTTTTATACACGTTATTTTTTATGATTCTTTACTATTTTATTATTTATATCTCTTATGTTATCTTTTATTATCTTACCTACCCCTCTTTTATTCTTTTATTCTTGTCTTATTCAGTTCTTTTAGTCTCAAAACGGTTTGAAAAGTGCTAAAAAAAATAAAGTTTGATTGATTGATTGATTGATTTCTGTTGGAGGTAAAATGAGGCTCGTGCACACAATATTTGAGTTTTAGAAAACGAAACCCGGCGAACACAACTTCATTAATCTGATGCACATTTCTGTTTGTGCAAACACACACACACACACAAAACACACTTCTCTCCCTTTCCTCCCCTCCTTTGTGTGTGTGTGTGTGTGTGTGTGTGTAAAGCACGATTCTTCTATGACCTTTAACTTGATGCACGAGTGTCCTTTAATGACAAAAACCATCTGTCGGACACACACTGCCGGTTGAATGAGATGATGCAACATTAACCATGCTCACTGTGTGTGTGTGTGTGTGTGTGTGTGTGTGTGTGTGTGTGTCACCTGTCCGTCAGCGCTGAATGCGAGGCAGGCGATGCCGTGTGTGTGTCCGTCGCGGAGCAGAGAGACGGTCTGGACGGTGAAGGAGTCCCACACACACACGTAGGGATCCTTCCCCACCTGACCGGTCGCCACCAGGGAGCGCTCGGGGTGCAACGCCAGGCTGTGGGGGGGAGAGGGGAGGAGAGGGGAAGGAAAAGACGAAGACAGTGGAGCGGCGGGGGAGAGATGAAGAACAGAAGATGAAGGAAGGATAAAAAGAGAACAGATTTAAAACATTTCTCTGTCTGATTGGTTAGAATTTCTGACCAATCAGTGGACTAATTCTCGGAAAAAGTACTCAAATCCCTTACGTCAGTAAAAGTAGCAATACTACAGTGTAAAACTGCCCCTTTGATTATGTTGTTTTATTTTTAATTATTGGCTTATTCATGTATGAGCAGCATTTTAATGCTGCAGATGTTTAAGGTTGAGCTAATTTACATCCTGTTGGTTGGTTTAAATAACGGCAGCTAGGGTGGTCAACACAAACTATTACTAGTCCCAGTCAAACTATATTCGTAGCATTAAAAGCAGAACACATTAAAATATGACCAAACATACTTCTCAAACAGAGGCAATTAGAAATGAAAGCCTGTCTCTAATATAAGCCTGCTTCATGTAAAGGCTTGGCGCCCTCTGCTGGTGAGGCAAATAAAGGCCCCGGTCACTATTTGAGGAAAAATATCATATGTTTGGTTTGTAAAAACCTGTAAAATAAATGCAGTTAACTCAAGACTTAAGACTGTAGATTATGTATTAATATCAAGTCTTCCAAACTAAACAACAAAAGGACATCAAACTTTAAACTCGTCGTTTCAGCTGTTTTTGTGAGGACTTTATCTTCCTCTGCGTTTTGTCGTGTCCTTCTAATTTTCATTCGATTCTTCCTCTCCATCGTTATTTAATCGATTTTATTTGCTGGTTTTTAACTTTTGTATTGTTTATGCATGTGAAGCACTTTGAGCTGTTGAATGCTTTTTCAATGAAAACACTTGTACAACCCAGGATTGTCTCTAGCTGAGCTGAGAGACATGATATCATGTCAGGGGGAATCAACATGATTGGCCAGAGGTATGTTGATTTATTTATGTCTAAAACTTAATTTATTTTTTATTGGGGGAGGGGAGACTATGGAGCCTCAGGGTCCTTCACTTTATATTTAGAAGCATTTCGAAGGAGACAAGCTAAAATAATGAAACACATCCGAATGTCTGTTTGTGATTTCTTTCTTTTATTTAATTTATTTAAATTATGGACTAAAATGGATGTTTTGGTTAATTTGCTGATGCTGCAGTTTATTTTGTTTTTGTGTCCTTTTATTCCCGGAGGGTAAAATATGAAATATCTATAAATAAATGACAAAAAAAGACACATTCACCCTCTTAGATCAACTTTTAGTTTAAAACACTCTATAAACCTTTCATCTCACCCGTCTATCGCTTTCTCAGAGGGTCAGTGTGTGTGTGTGTGTGTGTGTGTGTGTGTGTGTGTGTGTGCTCTCCTTTACAAAGA
>JBBPCS010005898.1:0-10172 GCA_037974645.1 Hollardia meadi
GAGAGAGAGAGAGAGAGAGAGAGAGAGAGAGAGAGAGAGAGAGAGAGAGAGAGAGAGAATGTGGCCTGGCAGCTTCAAGCAGCTGACACAGAGCTGGAGTGACACATACTGTATATACACACACAAACTTGCACACTGGCATCCAAACACACACAAATGAAAAAGCACAAAAACACACATATGTGCACATGTACCATGCTGATATGCGCATACACATAAACACACAGGGTGACACAGACGAGTAGTGACAGCCTCTCTCCTCTGGCAGGGAGTGGCAGGACTGAAGCCCCCCAGGCAATGGTGCTGCTACTGGAGTGAAAAAAAGGCAGACAATGCACCCTCCCACCACCAAACCTCTCTTTACTTCTTCTTTGACCCCCCCTCTCCCCTTCCCTCACTCAGCCCTGTATGTCAACACTAAATATGTGTGCGCGTGGTTTTGGTTGGAATGATGCTAAATGGCTGATGCCTTCTGCCTTTGATGTGTCTGGTGTCAACTGTACTTCTGTAGATGAAGTGTGTGCGTGTTTGTGTGTGTGTGTGGGGGGGGGGGTCACTGGTCGAGGGCCTGAGGCGAACGTCCCCAACACTCGCTGGAGGGAAGTCAATAATCATTAGTTTTCCAGGTGAGAGGTGCTCGGAGCATGAACCATCGACCTCTTTCTAACCTTCATGTCTGATTGCCTACTGCTCCGTCATACATATATGTGTGTGTGTTTGTGTTTGCATGAACAGTACATGTAAAGCTGTAACTTCATCCAAATGTGGCAAGTACCAACCAAAAATCCTTTATAACTGTTTTTGTTTTTTTTACCATGTATACTTTGACTAGGCTAAACTAGTAAACTAACTTTAGTTGTTAGTTTTGTTGATCAGTGCTGCCAGTTATGAGAACATCGGCTTCATTGCTGATTCAGGAATGCTGCTACATCATGAGGATGAAGTCTGATACATGTACATATAAGGTGGATGTTATTTTACCTGACAGGAATGATGAAAACAAATTGTAAATGTAATGAGATATGATCCACACAAACCATAACATATGGCCAGATATATATTTTGTTGCACAATCACGCATTTATCCACACTGCTTGGATTTTTTGCAGTTTACTCTTGGTTAAACATGATGACAACAAAACTGTCAAAATGTTGCATTAAATTTATGCCATATTATTAGAGATCACACAAATCAAATTTAATATATTGGCTGCAATGTAAGTGGTTATTTTTTTCCCCCCTCTATATTAGATTTTTGTATTCTGATTGAGAGGGAGATATTTATGTTTTCACAAGAGCAGACGTTCTCTATGAATGGAGCGGGTACCAGTCCCTGAACTGCAGAAAAGGACTGTTACATTACTTACGCTTTGCGAAATAAAAGGCTGCAAGACAGACGCTGAGCTGGCTGTCTTGTTGATGTACTAGATATAAGCTGGCTTGCTATGTCTTATGTTGTTGCACTTGCAAGCACATGTTTTGCTCTGTTATGTCAACTCACTAGGTTTGATTAGAAGTAATCATAACAATTGCACATGTACAGCTGTCCATTTTTAGGACAGTGGTGTATAAGTGAATTGCTTTCTGAAAGTGGTGACAAATTAAAAAACAACAACCAATACTTGCCTAATGGTTGCTTTACATGGAACAATTTGGACCCTGTCCTTTAAATTGCTTGGCTAGTGAGTATACTGTATATATGTCCTTTTATAGTGGGTCATGCAGTGTTAGTTAGCCCTAAAGCCCAGTTTTAAGCTCTGGGATTTTCTTATAACTTGTGTTAAGTTTGTGTTGCCATCGAGGAAATAAAAAACCCAACAACTAGAGAATGGACTCTTGAAAATCTTGGTATTTCACCTGGGCATGGGCGTGGTTTTTCAGGACGTAGCAGTGCAAGCTTTAGCGAGGTCTGTGACAGTCTCAGCCCGTGCTCTGAGTGCATGTACTTTTCATATAATTTGTACATTTGGTCTCACATCTATGTACATGGAATGTGATATTCTGCCTTGTATGTAGGTTCTTTTGTTTTTATACTTACGAACATTTTCAGGTAATTAGTTTAATGTTTTGAGTTTTCAGTCGTAGTTTGGTAAGGTTTAAGCAACAAAACTACTTGGTTAGGTTTAGGAAAAGATCATGTTTCAGAGCGTCATCAGAGTAGATAACACAAACGGTGATGATTAGAGAAAAATATATCATGTCTGTCTGAAGCTACAAGTGACAAGACGACTCAAGGCGAGGTGACGAGAACGCGCATCAGGCACACAACACTTGATGCAGGATGTAAGGCGTGGCGCCGGGTAAAATACCATGTTATTAGGGAGTTAACTCTAACTAGAGCAATCCATTCAGGGGCGTGTGAGCACAGACTAATGCTGCATTCACATGGAATCAGGCAGACGGTAGACGGCAGACGGACAACACCTTCTGGACGGCATGGGAAAAGCAAACAAACAGTCCAACGGAACGGCAGGACGGCAGAACGAAATGCGCATGACGATATGTTGCCATGGTGATGTAGTGTATACAAAGAATGGAATAAAATATATTATAGAAAATTATTTTGTGTCTTTAATTTAATATAACCATTTTAGAAATGCCTGTTGCTATAAAATGCAGCTTTCTCTTGATATTCTATATGCAAATTTAAAATGAATGTTAAATTCCCTCCAAAACAAGGTCATTCATTCATTTCCAACATGGATTGTCAAAGGAGAACTGCACTTGGTGTCTCCCTTGCTTATGTTTTTTGAAAAAGAGACAACAAAACAAAAAAAAGCGCAAATGGGCGCATCCATCGCCCATGTTTTCTCCATCTTCTTCCTGAGTGAGGGAGCTACGTAACATCCAGCTGTAAATTCCGTCGCGGAGGACGGCAAAAAGTTAAAATATTTTAACTTTGGACGGCAATGCCGTCTGCCGTCAACCGTCTACCGTTACCGGTATTCTCTGCCGGCCTCACCTAATTTTACTGTCCTTCTCTCGTCCACTAAAATTATATCCGGTTTGCCATCTACCATCTGCCTGATTCCATGTGAATACAGCATAATATTCAGGCCAATACAGTAATTTAGGTATATTTTCTTTTAAGATATATTTTGACAGGGTTACATGGATGATACATGTGGGGTTGTTTGTGTATTCCCATACCTCTTACTCTTACTTTTTTGGGTTAATTACTTACTCTTAAGTAATCTTAAGAGTAATCTTACTCTTAATTACTTACTCTAAGTGCAATATCATTTAAATGTTTTGTCGATATACAGATTTATCAGGAGTTTGTGTGCGTCTATGTGTTTATGGATCAAAGACTCTATACAGTGTGTATGTGTGTGTCTCCCTGTGTATTTAGCTGTAGGTTAGTGGCCAGCACATTCCTCTATTACTCACAATACTTCCTGATGGCAGCCTCAAGGATCCCTGGATATGCACCCTGAGGCTACAGTTACGTCCACACCTCAAGCAACTAGCCGGTGGAAACCTACTGATTTTCAACGAACCGAGGCAAGTCTGCTGATTACAGATTGTTTCCTTAGTTGTCTCTTAGTTTGTGAGGTGAACTTACGGACTCACCTGTTACTGAATATCCTTCATGAATTTGCTGCAGGTTATCTGTTTACATGTTGTCAGTAACTAGAAAAAGCAACATGTAAAGGAGGATATTACAGTCAAGTCAACACATTTGACATACGTATTTGTATGTATTTTGCAGTGGTTTATGAGCCAAAAAGAAGTATTCATGTCTGTTTTCAAGCCAATCAAGCACTTCTCACACCAAGTTGCAGCGTTGCCATTGTTGTTGTCACTTGGGCCCTGGACGTCTCAGCTTCTTGCTACAGGAAAACAAAACGTGGAGCTAGAAATGATTGACCAAATCGATTCTGTTAGCTTGAAGTCCATTTTAAACAACAAGTTAAAGGACAAAATGTTAGTCCATGCCCTGTAGAATGACACGTGGGTTTTCTGATCTGATGACCTTATGGTTAAGGCCTGCTTAGGTTTAGGCACAAATGCAGCAGGTGAGGGTCAGGGAAGGATAATGGTTACAATATTGTAGTTCAGGAATGACCAGGGTCTTGGTTAAAAGAAACCAACTGTGTATGTAAACACTACTGATTCTCATGTTTTTCCTCAGGAAGACACTCTCAAGAATCTACACTACTGCCGAGATGTGAGGGTGTGAATACCAGCAAGATGCAGACCGCATCGGCCAGACAATCTTACAAGTTATAAACAACCTCCCGCCTCAACCTCAACTTTTTTCAAGGGAAAACAAAGTCAAATTTCTTTTTGCCAATTTTGTTCTTCTTCGACGGCCTACAGTGGAGGCAGAGATAGAGAGAGAAGGGAGTATGATACAGAACAAAGGTTCTGCTGAGTTATATGGTCCTGCTTGTGCCAGCCAAACTTGTTATTTTATTTTGTCTGTAAAGTAAAATTTGATTTTGCAGGCTGATGTCCTGGCCTATAGCACCTAAAATAGTGAAATAATCCACTGAAAAACGCTAACATGTGTGGCTAGTGTCAGTTTCATTTCCAAACGCCTGGTTTAGATAATGTGGAAAAATTAGAGGTTGTTACCAACCTGTGTGATTTTTTCAACACTCTCCTTGCGCTGTTGGTTAAGTCATTTCATCTGTCACTATGTGGGTTCTTTTAATCTACAAAGTTTATAGCGAAACATCCGCTGCCCTACTTTTACCTTCGTGATTATACATTTACTCAGTGGGTGATCGTTTCAATTCGACCACAGGCAGCCACATTGATTTCTTTCCTTCTTGGTGACTGTACGATATACAGTTAAAAAGCTTAAGGGGACGTATTGAATCATCCCTGCATCCTTCTTTATTCCCAAATCGAATCTGCCCTGTTTTTTATTTGGTCGTATTCAAAGTTTAATTTAGTCCTCGCCACAGTCACCACATCTAATCAGGCTGTAACCACCGTGATTCTGAGTTCATGTTCTGTTGGGAGAATTAACAAGCTGAGAGTGTGTCTGAGCGTGAGTGTGACTCGCATGGGGATGGGCTTTTGGGCTTGTGTGCGTGTGTGTGTGTGTGTGTGTGTGTGTGTGGGTAAGTGTCCATGAGAGTATGAGGTTGATTAGTCCAGGTTTTAATGTGGTGTGGTCGGCATAGCCTCGGGTCATGCAACAGGCCTATTGTGGGAGGCAGAGAGAGAGAGAGAGAGAGAGACAGAGACAGAGAGGATGAGGATGAAGTGAGAGAATGGAGTGTGTGTGTGTGTGTGTGTGTGTGTGTGTGTGTGTGTGTGTGTGTGTGTGTGTGTGTGTGTGTGTGTGTGTGTATGTTTCTGTCTGTATGTATTGTATGTGTGTGTGTATGTTAATGTGTCTAATTAAAGGCGTAGGGGATCATGCTCCGGCACTGAGCTCTAGCAGCCGCCTGACGCAGATATGACCTCAGGCCATGGTCTAGCTAACACACACACACACACACACACACACACACACACACAGCTGATACATCCATGCACAGGAACGTACTTGATACACATATGACACACACATTAACACACTTGAGTAACAGTATACATTTCTACACACACCTTCTTATAGTTGAAAATGCACACACACACAAAGACAAACATACAACACACACCCACATATCTGTTCACCTATAAAAAATTAGCTCCCACACACATAAGTGCACACATTTTTTAGAAACAGACTTCTCTCAGACTCTTTTTCTCCCAAACGTTTTCACACATCGTCCTTGAGCCGGAGTGCGACCAATGACTAGACAGAGCAGGGACCCGAGGAAAATCCACTGGAAGCACCAAGGTTTTTTGAACTGAATAAATCTCTCAGTCGATATGTCACTTCCACAGATTTGCTAACACAGTTCGGAGACACAACAGTTCCTGTTGTGCAGACCGCTGTCAGAGCACTAAAATCCCATTTTCCCAAATTGCCTGGTTTGTGGAGACAGAGGTGAGAAGCGAAAGTGAAAAGCAGCTTAGTGCCATATACTTGGCTAATATTGGAACTCACATACGCTTTACAGATTACTGCTAACATGCACTTCTTGCTATGCTAACGGTGTTTCTACAACCACAGATTACAGTAAGTCTATTGTACATAAACTTTAATAAAATTCATTGTTTGTTAAATAATAAAATAGAGGAAATTAAATGGCTTATATTGAGTGAAATTCTTGAAAGGAGGAAATTTGAATTGTCACAACAAGTGACGTGAAAATGCAATTTTACTATGCAGTTGCAGTGAAAACTAACACCAGCAGTGGCCGATTACGGTCCTGCATTATTACAACAGATATTATCCTCAACTAGGGTATTTTTTTTTATAATTTAGGACATCCTTTCTAGTAGTTATTGTGGTGGAAATTGATTTCACACATCATGGTGAAATTGCTACAAAGAGGTCCAAAGCAAGCAAACATTTTTTGGAGGTGAAACTAAAACTGAGCACACCAGAAATGCCGTTAATAATCCCTTAATGCAAAGCAGCACTTAGCACAACTATGGAAAAATGGTCAAAGCTGAACCGTTGGCCTTAATGTTCTCCTCCAAATAAGCTTGGCTAACCTGGGGACTTAGCATGACAACTTGTGTTTCTCACCCCGTCTTTTTAGCGATCCCATTACGTTCCCAGATCTCATCCATGAACTCAGAGAGTACAATGTCAGTAAAACCAACAAACTATAAAAAACAAGACCCTAGTTAAAGTAAACCGAAATTAAACTTTAATATGAAGGCTTATAAAGAGGAAATCAATTAAAAACTATAAAACGATAAAGTTTAAAACCAAATCAGAATCATGTATCCTGTTCTTGTTCTCAGTTTTACCTGATTGTAAAAGGCTCTGCTGTAGTGTGAGACCAATGACCAAACTTGTTATAACCATATAGAACTATTTTTGTGCTAAGATTTTTGGAATACAACCCCATGAGGAGTTACATGACCGAGCGATTTTTGCTTCCAATATAAAGACATGGAGAGCAAGTTTACTGTAATTCTACATGTTGATGACATGAAGGCAGCTATAACATGCTGTGCTAACTGTAGCCTTCTCTCTCTCTCACCAAGCGGGAAAGGACAGCGCACATTATCTGAAATGGAGATATTAAAAACACAGAGACAGAGTAGGAGTTTGCAGCACAGTATATTTAATACTGTGACAGTCTGCATGTGTATGTTTCAGGAAGGTGGTGTTGGTGGTGGGTGGGTGGGCAGGCAGGCTTGGTGAGGGGAGGGTGGGGTGAGCTACAGGAGTAATATGGGTGTCAGGGTGTTAGCAGTCTGTCGCCCAAGGCTGTGACATTACTGCACTTCTGCTCCACTTCAAAAGAACCAAATCTAACTGACGACTGCTGTGATGCCTCAGTGTGTGTGTGTGTGTGTGTGTGTGTGTGTGTGTGTGCGTAAGCAGTACATACAGTATGTGTGTGTCTAAATGACGCTCACTGTGATCTGAAATGGAGATAATGCACTCTGACACACTGCCTTGCGAAAGGCTTGAGACTGTATTACCCTACTAAACTGGCACCCAGGCTGTGCATGCATGTGTGTGTGTGTGTGCATGCGTGTGTGTGTTAGGCCTTACACAGATTGATAGATTGATTGGCAGAAAGATAAACAGGTTGTATATAGAAGCCATCAGTGGATTTTATATTGAGTCGAAAATAAGCTGAGCAGTTTTTAGTGTCAATTGACAGCTGAGTGTTATTGAACGTTCAAAATCAGTCAGCAGCTGAACTAATGGAAAACCTTTAGTCAACTAGAGCCCAGGATAACTGGCTGGGGATTCATTCTGCCATGATGAATAAATGGCTTTTAATGTATTCACTGTGCACAACAAAATTAACCAAAAAGGAGAAAGATTATCTATTGTTGTGCGATGCCTCAAGCACGAGCTGTAAATCCCAAACTTTTTGACGACTTCAGGAGATGAATTGGGGGCCGTTATTTGAGTTGTCAGACCAACCGAGTGACTCCTGTTCTTCAGATCATACATATCTAATTCACTTCATTTCTTTTGGGGAGATGTAAAAAGTACACAGTGAGTGAGCTCAGGCTCTGATTGCATTAAAGTTTTACATTAAGTGGAGACGGCAGTGAAACTTTAATACAGTGCAGTGAAGAGTGAGCATGTAGTGGTTGGGTGGTGGTAGAGGTGTTTCCTCTTTAACACTGTTTGTGTCACATGTAGTAGCCATTATTTAATTTATGACTTTTATTACACAGTTATTATGAAGATATTCTCCTAACCATAACCACGTTTTTGTTATATGAGATTAACCATGACTTTACAATACTATGGTAAATGTTTTGTCTGATGCATAGAAGTTGAAGAAGTTACACGACCCTAAAATTTACTTTGCTAAAGCAGAACAGTTCCATATGAAATGTATGTGATGAGGCTGACTTGGTGCCTGTCTGATTTCTACAATCAATCATCAATATGGAAACATTTTGTGATGCTTACTAAAAGAGAGCATTGAGCAATACTGGCTCTTGCTGTAGACCACCTTGTCTTTATTTTGGAGGAGCAGTATGTTTTACTGCAGGTCCATGTAAGGTCTTAACATTCATGCACCTTTAAAATGAATGTGGCAACAGTCTGGTTAGCCTGGGGATTAACTATGAAGTTAATTCTGAACCAGTTTTGTTGTAAATGGACAGACTGTCACACTGTTAAAGGTGTTCTGTGTAAAATATAGCCAGAATTTGAAGGTACCTCTAAAAATACAGGGGGCAACATATCACCAGAGTAACCGCCAACTGCTGTCAATATACTGTCTGCTGTAATTTAGTTATCTTGGGTTGTGTAATATTTGGTGACTGTTAGCTTTGTTAGCACAGGAGCTAGTGGGCCTACTGCTCACTGAAGTCTGCAAAGATCGTAACCTTGGATCACGGATGGAGCTATCGCGGGCAACAGGGCTCAGCTGAAATGGACCCCGCAGCCTGAACACAGCTGAAAACTAAACCTGAGACAAGTGGAGCCCAATTTGATGACAGGAGATACAGTACAGAGGTGATTTACAGCGGCTCCAACGAGGACTATGACTTCGCGGATGACAAGACACAGCAGGAGGGAGGAGAAATAGCAATAGAACAGCGAGATAGCGTCAGGCCTTTAGCAGAGACCGAGAACGGCACGTAGAGATGGAATATTTTCACATCTTACTCAGTGAACTGAGGATTTACTTCAACCAAACCAGAGGTGATTGTGGAAAGACAAAAACACGACGATTCTGGTGTCTCGTTTGAATGAAGTGTGCTTTATGGTGATTCAACAAGCCAATTAAGCCCGTCTTAGTTTGGTAAAAGAGAGAAACTTGAATTCAGAAGGTGTACAGTTGTATTTTTATGTTTAGTAAGGAAAATAGGTGTAAGAATATTTCCTTTCTTGACATTTGTTTTTCAAAGTTATTTTTGGGGGCTTTTTGCCTTTATTTCATTGGGGCAGCCAAAGAGAGACAGGAAAGGGGGGAGAGAGAGTGCGGGGTGACATGCAGCAAATGGCCCAGGCTGGAATCAAACCCGGGCCACTGCTGTGAGGACTCAGCCTCAGTACATGGGTTGCCCGCTCTACCAGGTGAGCAACTGGGTGCCCCTTTTCTTGACATTTTGTGTGATTTATTTTGTTTACTTATTAGACTAAATGCTAAGAGAGTTTGTGAAACCAGTTGGAACTACTCAAGTACAGGGCTTATTGGACTGTCGCCTCTAGAGGTACAAAGTGGTATTATGAGACAGTACGGGCTGATGCTAACTGGTTAGCACGCTAACTTCAGTAGATATCTCTGCAACACAATACATAGACGTCTTTGACATAACGTTAACACAGCTGTTTCTTCACATTCTGTTGGTAATGTTAGTTCATTTTTTTAATGATTTAAACAAAAATTCTGGCTATATCTTACAAATTGCACCTTTAAAGCACCTATACAACAGTGATACACGCACACAGGTGTTGTCATTTAATGCACCTCGTCTTTGGGCTGTGAATGTGCGATCACAACAGATTTCCCTCTTCATTTTTATGCCTCTGTGCCGCCAGCCAACAATGCAGAAATTCTTGCAAGCTTCAGGCCTCTCTGAGTTTTATCTGATAAAACACACACACACACACACACACACACACACACACACACACACACACACACACACACACACACACACAC
>JBBPCS010005900.1:0-10171 GCA_037974645.1 Hollardia meadi
CTATCTATCTATCTATCTATCTATCTATCTATCTATCTATCTATCTATCTATCTATCTATCTATCTATCTATTCTTGTGATAATGATTTTTTTCAAACATGTTGTTTATTTAATATATTTTTTGAAATGTATTTATCTTCTGTATTATCCACTAATACAGTTACAAACATTATGTGAAATATTCCAAAAAATATTTTTATAATAATGTTTTTTGTCTGTGAGCAGGTCACAATCTATAAATACCATAATGATGCAAGAAAAAAAATGGCACAGCAGCAGAAAAATGTTTATTTAATTCATGAATTGCAATTATTTATATAATGTATGTATGAATTTTGTGCCAAACAAAAACTGTGGTGGCTCTGCAGTTGCAATTTTCTTCTATTATTTTTTTTAAAGACATCTAACACAGCTTAATATGAACTTCAGCTTATGTAATAATACTTCCTCATGTGGTTAAGTTGGGAGGTTTTACCTCAGTAGCTAAAGGGGTTTGTTTGCCTCAAAACCTTTTTATATGTTAGTTTTATGAACGTAATGTCAGATAGAAATGCTGATATTGTTTCAACAATAATTTAGGGCCGCTTTCTGTACACACATTAGAAAAGCTTGTTAAAATATACGTCAGTCCATCAGAACGTGGGGCTGAGAACAGCATGTCATGATTTCTGAAACTAAAATCTGTTGTTTGCTGTGGAGAAAAGTGAATTCATTAACTTTGCCCCTTTCTCTCACTTTGTGTCACAAATCGGCAAAAAGATTACATTTCACGTCATCATCCTTTTTTAAAGCTTGTCTCTCCACTGCCATAAAATGTATGTAGTGTAATGTAGTGCAGGATGGACAAATATCTGGCTAACACTAAGGCACTGTCAATAATAAACACATGTTGTTATATGTTATAGCCTACTATATTTATTATTTATTATACTCATACTATATTATAATGATGCTGTTTAAAGCATTGAATAGAGACACTTAACACTTTTACCATAAATCATATAAAGATTTCCCTGATGTTATTTTTGCTGTTTTATATCAACCAGTCAAATAAATAAACAATTAAAATCAATTAATGCCACACACTAGTTGCAACAAGGGCCATAATTGTAATATTCCTACGGTCAAATATTAATAAATCAACTTGTATTTGCAGTGCTATACTGCATGTGTGTGAAATGATGATGTGGCTGTCCTGTGATAGCAACCATAGTAACCAAGAAGTATTGATTAAACGAGGTAGCGGTCCTGCATTCAAAACTACTTATTTTTTCTTACTCAAGTAAAAGTATGTAAGTTTAATCCGCAATGTTTGTTTAAAGAATCCAAAGTAAAAGTATTCAATGTGCAGTACAAAGGGTCCCTGTCAGTTTTATATCTGCTGCATTCATGTGTTTACTGCTGTAGATGTTTAAGTTTGAGCTCCTTTTAATACTACTTTGGGTAGTTTAATCTACAGCAATCACACAAAAATGTCACATTTTATAAGATAGTAATATGTTTGTGTTGCCAATCCGAGAGGGTTTTTAAACGGTTTATTTAGCCAAACTAAAACTGGACAGGAAGGGTATAACTATAACTAAAAATGTAGTGGAGTATAAAACACCATATTTTCCTCTGAGATGTAGTGGAGTAGAAGTATAAAGTTGCATTAAATGAGCTTTTAGGACCGTATTCTCCCGCTGAAAACAGCTGCACCCTCTAAAGCTGCAGTACCGGCACTCCCACCAGCAGGGGGAGGCAGAGATCTGACTGAAAATCGTGCTTAATTGAGGGCGCTTTGAGTCCTCCTTTTTTTTTCTCCCCCCACATGAAACCGTCCTCCTCTCCGCTCCGCTCCGCTCCTCTTCCGCTCTCACATTTTTACCACCTCCTCACAATTTGATCTCTTCGTGCCGGTTCTCCTCCCGTGATCGTCTCGTCTCTCCCCCACTCCCCCACCGCTGCTCTCAGACCAGCTGCACCGGACGGATCCGTGTCTCCAGCTGTGTGGCTCCAGTCCCGCAGGCAGGGTCGGCCATATTGTTGTGTGGGGGTTGATGTAAGTTTGGTATTAGGAAGTAGAAGCGACAAAGAGCTGGGACACCCCCACCAAAGGGTCCCACTTTCTTTTTGAAGACATGCTGCTGCTGCTGCTGGACTCATCCTCTCCTCCATCATCATCCTTCTCCTTTAAAACTGTAACTCCGCTCTGATTTAACTTCACCACATTTTCACTACAGTTCCTCTGCTGGATGGATGAAGTGAGGATGAAGGCGGTTCGGTCCCGGTTGGAATAACTCGGATTTTTTTTTGTGTGTGTCTCCCGGATCTGATTCAAGCTGTGGAGGGGGAGAAAAGACAGAATAAGGACACGGATTTGTGAAGGTAAATAGATAAAAACAGAAATGAAACGAGTCTTTGTCAGAGCAGCAGGATTAGATGAGGATGGGCCCTGTCTGAACTGTCATCAACAAAGGAATTAAGCTTGTCTTAGGATCAGACTAACCTGTACACCTGTCTGTGGGTCGTAGTCTGTGCTGCAGCTCTCCCTGCAAACCAAGAGATATATATCAATCATTATGATCATTTTTAAATAGGTAGAAATATCAGTGAATATGCAGCATGTGCTTTAAATCCAGGGCGAGCACCACTGAAACACATATTTTACAGTATTACAGTAATATGTTAGAATAAAATAGTTAGTTTAATTTTCATAAATCCGAACTTGTTGAAGGAATATTGTAGTAAAAATGGTTAAAAGTTCAACCTTTCCACTAATTTTCCAGAACTGTAAGACACATGGGAGCAAAAGTGCCACCTCATCATTTCAATATCAAACCCGATGTTTGACTCATGCTGATTCAGATTATTGTCTGACAGTTTAAGAGGAGGAGGAGGAGGAGGTCAGTGTGAACTTACTGACCCGAACAGCTGAGTCAGTTTCTGTCCTCCCAACTTTCTGCTGTGGCTTCTTATAGTTCCCACTTTGAGGGCACTCTGTTCCGCTCTTGTTACCTCACTGGAGAACATGTCATGTAAAGGATACAGCTCATCAACTGTGACTGAGTCGTTGCTGGAGTAGATCCATACAAGGGGCTGGTGAACATGGAGTGAAGGAGGTCAAAGATTCTAGGATTTATGTTATTAAATTGAACAACTCCGTATACGATGGATGGATTTTCCTCTCTTCTTTAAATCTCGATTCAGGGTACCTGCCGGAGCTATTTTAATCACAAACTTATTTTTTATTTAGCGTACCATGAGACATGAGATATCTGAAAGGATGTAATGTACTGAAACAGTGACATAGACACAAAAAAACAACACTCTTAGATAATTGCAGATCCCCCAAACAGCTTGATAAGGTCAGTGTCAAGCTGACACCAATCTGTTGTTGTATGGGATCAGTGCAAGTCACTATCTAATCCGTATGGAGCATCACAGATTCAGATTTTTGTGTTACGAGCGTTAAAGGTTCACTAAATGCTGACTAGAGCAAAGAATTAATACATGTAAATCCTTACAATGACGTTCTCCTGAGAGGAGAAGCACCTTCAGAGCAACTTTAAGCAAGCAGCATCTCTATAAAACACACATAAAAAGATTTGCAAGATTTCCCTAAAATGAAGTCGTCAACATTTCATAAACAGGAGCAAAACAAAGAAAATATATAAACATGTGTATCAAATCCTTAACAGCCACAAGTAAAAATCCACTGAATATACAGTATGAGGATTGCGCTCATGATCTCTCTGCTTACATTTGTTATATTAAACTTTCACCAGCAGTTCAAACTCAGACTGAGGATGATGTTTTATGAGCAAACATCTTAAGATCTTCTTGTCAAATAGTGGGTTCGGATATATTTTACCAGCAAGAAAAAGCCTCTAATCCAGGCTATCGCACATCTTTCTATGCGGTGTTGACAGTACAAACGCCTCACGCGTCCTGTTATGTGCGAGAGAAAAAAAAATGGATGATTATAGACAAACTCAGAATCTCAAAATATCTCAAGACCTCTTCAAACGTGTGACGTCTGTTCTCGCATGAACAGGAAGCTCAAGTTTCGTAAAATAAATGCTAATAACTCAAATTTCAAAGAGGGCTGAGAAATTAGGCAGTCTTCATTCATTGTTATTGCATTTAATATTTCTTAAATTTAGCTCCTTTACGAGTCATTTCTTAACTGTTGTAGCCTCTGGTTTACAAAACTCTTCACTCAGTACAGTGTAACTCTCATAATGAGCCATTAATTGATGTTTCTGTAGGCGCTCTGAGGCTTCACATCCGAAACATCGCATGACATTCCTCCAGGCCCAGTTTTAACCCTTCGAGGAATGTAGTAGATGGTGACAGGCAGCATCTGTTCCAGGTTTGAAGCCCAGTAAAGCTCCAGAGACCCTCCCCATCTTGCAGCCGCAGCGTCAGCCGCCGACAGCTGTCCGACGAGACGCTGGGCAGGGTTTCACCCAGACCCGATGAGCTGATGGGTGGAGGAACTCCACCATCTTACACCCCTCCAGCTCAGCTGCATGACTGTCATCCGGCCAAATGTCAACTTCATTAAGGTCTAGATGATCGAAACCCCCAGGGGAGTGGAGGCTGTTTAGACAAGAGAGATGCTAAAAATGACCAAAATATATTTGAGAATCAGGGTTTAGCTTATTTATAATGCATGGTATGCAAAAGAGATTTATAACGCATCTGTTCAGTTCAGATTCTCGTGACGTAAGATGCATATTTAGTCCGTTTGCAAGTTCTGGATGAGCTAACGCATAGTTTTGTCCAATAATAAATACTCACATATTTTGTATTGTAACTTTACCCATTCGGTTTTATCAGTATTACCTAAAATTTATACCTGTATGACATGTCTACATACAGGTAGACACCTACAATACCCTAAAAAAACGTAATGTGGAAGGTTTTACTTAATGATTACTGCCAAAAAAAACCCTTCAAAATGCTGTTTTTTTCCCCATATATTTAGTCAGCCCAGTGCTTGCAAGCTAATAGGCTACATTCCCGCCAGCCTCGGCTAATTAACAAATGTTAGCAAGCTAGCCTATAGCGGCGAAACTAAGATGGTGACCATCAGCATGTTAGCATTGTCATTATGAGCTTATAGTGTGCAAACCTCAGCGTTTAGCTAACATTTAAGCTATGTCTTGTTTAAAGATGCTTCACACGCTCGTGTTACTTAAAATGCTAATATCTAGTTCTAATCAGATAATATATAGGCTTTTCATACATAATCAATTCAAATTAAATTAAACAAAGTAAAGCAGCAAATCCTGACATTTTCTTGATAAATGATTGTTGGCGATTGATCTGTCACTAATAAACTAAACCAGGTGTATTAAGTATATTAACTGGACTTAAGTATATTAAAGCTAAACCACCAGAACTGAAATGTGGCCCTGGAATAACCCTGACTAAACTTAGTGTTTGCAGCCTTCTTTAAAATTCTGAACCATGACCACTCCAAGCTCCCATACTTGTTCATCCCTGTAGCTATCAGCATGTGTGTGAGAGAGAGAGAGAAAAAGAAGGCAACCCTTGTCTCCTTATCAGCATTTTGTGAAGCCTGTGTGGGATTCTCACACTGTGGTCGGAGTACGGGTGAAGGAAAAGCGTAGGCAGGTCACTGATAACAAGAGCTCCGGTTTGAGTTATCGCCGGAGAATATATGTGAAGTTTGGATTTCATATTCTTCTTCTTCTTTAGAGCAGACGGCTGGTTTGAAGAGCTCAGATAAATGTTTTTCTCCCACAGCTGATGCTGGACACGGTCTGTTTTTGGTTTAGTGTACAGAGCTCTCTCCAAGCCTCTGTTAAAGGTTTCACAGAGGTATGCATTGACTGAAAACAGCACTGTATGAGTGTACATAGGCCTTAAAACTATGTACGTTCTGGGCGAAAACAAGCAGAGACAAGAGAGGTCAGGGGTCACAAGGAACCTCTGTCCCCTGAGGGAACATCTGGAGCCTTCTCAGACGTCAACACATAAATTTAGCCTTTTGTTTATTATGTATTTCCTGTAATAACGTGTGATTGTCGCTACGTCTTTTGCGAGCGACGTGTTTTGGCTATATTGGCTATGGAAGGTGGTGGAAGGTTTGAACCGCAAGTGCAGTTATTTGGATAAGTCGAAGTGCCAAATATTTGCTGTTTTCAGGTTTCAGACTGTTGGTTGGGCAAAACTAAGGCATTTGAAGATTATAACAGGCAATATTCTGACATTTTATAGACAAGCCTTTCAATTCCTCCCATGAAAGCAGAACATTTATTGCCAAAGACTGCTTTGTGTTAACCAAATCTTGGTTATTTTCGTTTTTTTAAAGTGTCCCTGAGCTGCTCTGTCTTAGTGTTCACCTTCCAACTACCGGCTGGGGTTGTTATCGTGTTCCAGGCGTGTGTTGGCATGTGTCTGCCTCGGTGAAGTGTCCTTGAGCAAGACACTGAATCCCTTCCAGCTCTCAGTTCTGCGATAGCCGATGGAGCGTGCTAACCTGTCTGGAGGAGGAATCCAAAACAAATATGCCAATAAATTAGAACTATAGAGAGAGATTAAAATATCAGGTTAACCATATGTTTTTGAGTCCTCAAATGTTATATATTCATTCTACTGTAGTTCACACTGGCCTTCTGCCAGCATTGAATAAAAGAATACACATCTTTAAGTCATTTTAAGTCATGTTGGCTGAAGAAAGAGAAATGTTTGCCCGTAGCGGATCATTTCAAACAGTCTGTTTCCAATCACGAGGCTTTTGATTGAAGCTGAATGAAAAGTCAAGCTTACGGTTTTTTTTGTCTCTGTCTGTCAGAACAGACAATAGCGCCACGCCTTTCCAATCAGATTGAGGAAGGAGCCTCGTTATATGCATATTTGTATTTTGTGATGACGTGACATCATGTAAACTCTTCACCTTCCTCTCATTGTTTCTGTGGCTGCTCTAACTGGTGCAACTGGGAGTCCTCTGGGGCTTTGCATGTGATGTGCTGTTGTAGGTCATGTTATCATCCCGGGGGGCAGTGGGATGTGGTCGGCAATAAGAATAAGTTACTATAATTAGCAGCAAGGCAGATTTTCCTTGCGGTTTCACGGCTCTGTGGTTCAGGTATGGTCTTATGTTGAGCTGAATAGACTTGGAGGTAAAAGACATTGAGGTTAGCTGAGTTTGTCTGCACTGTTTTGGATTTAACTAACATTATCTTTTTGGCAATAGATAAATTGTTCACCTCATCCAGGGTTGTTTCATGTTGGACAAAGCCCATGGTGTCATTATGTTTATGGCTGGCTGATTTAACCAATGTGGCACTGATCGAGGGTCAGCTGAGCTGATTCAGACACTGTGTCATGACAGCCAAGAGTCCGCAAGAGCCCTCCAACAGAGATCCCTCTCAGCCCTGGAACACATCTCGCAGTTTGTGCTTTTCGGTGACAAAGATCGAAAGCCACTCCAGGCCAAAGCCACCATGTGCAGGTGGAGTCTGGGGTCTGGGCACTGTTTCAGCTCCAGTCCCTGGTGGTCACTCCCTTTTTTTGTTTTCTTTTATTATCCTCTTAGGGTAAATCCTCCATCCTCATAATCCTCCTAGTAGCTCAGGCTGGTAGAGCTGGCACTGTCTGCCTGGTTGCCCCCCTCCCTTATTCAACCAAGCTGTTTCCCTCTCTGTTTTCTCTCTCAGACTAGAATAAAAATCATTTTCTTTATGCCCACACAGCCTCTTTTATCTGAGTTATTCTGTTGCTTTGGAGAGCTCCACTTATCACCCTGGATTTGGTGGGAATCAGACTTACAGATGTCGTACTTTTATGTGCATTAAAGGCAATGATTTAACATATTTTAGACATTTCTCCAGAAGATTTTGTTTCATCTGTGTAATGTCGGGCAGTTTTAGTTCAGCTCATAGAAAAGATGGGGGGCTATACATCATATGTCTCCTTATTAATTCAAATATGACCAGGGAACAGGTGCACATGTACACACAGTCTGACAGATCTTCTCTCCAGTGGGAATTTTTTTGTCTTTGTAGCACTGCTTAAATTTAGAATGTAAAGGAAAAATATATTATCAGCCAGCTAAAAAAATTTTTTTTTCTTTGTTACTGAGAGATTTTTCCATATTATATATCATATAATATCTTTAGGAATAGCACTAACACATGTTTTAATCATTGATTTATCTATTTTCTTTTTTTTTTTTTTACTAAATAAATTGATAGTTTGCTCCATAGAATTCCTTAAACCAGCTTAGGCTACTTAATGACCGCAGCCATGCTTGTGGCCCCTAAAACCTGTATTTAGGGGATTTGAGCTAAATGCTAACATGCTGATATTTAGCAGGTAATATCCACCGGTTTTACCATCTTAGTTTAGCGTGTTAGCATGCTAACATGGTGAGGTTCTGCTCGCCTGAATTCAAAGTATTGGCCAAATTCAAATTGCGACCTGATGATGGCACATAGCAAAAGTCAGGGTATCATCACAGTCATTAGAATTTATCCTCAAGGGACCTTGAATGTCTGAAGAACAGCAATTCATCCAATAGAGATATTTGTCTCTCGTGGTGAGCAATAGTCTGGGACAATGATTGGCCTGAAGCCACATGACTACATACCCAAACCCACCTTTGTAGTTTCCCCATTAGCCAATATTCGTGTGGATGTATATCATTGGTTGTTTCTCTTCTCCTCGCACCTTGGAAGTAGTAGCCATAGGGTTAGCTAGCATGGCTAAAAACAGACGCATCTTTTTCCATGTTGTAGAGATGGGAAATTACATGCAACAATGGTTGGATGTGAACCAGGGACATTGCAGTTGTGTCTCTTGTGCACCAGGGCTCACCACAAGGACTGATTTTCAACACTTAAATTAGTCAGTTAACTGCATCAACATCATCTTGTACAAAATGAATATATATATATATCATTAATGTGGTATTTTATTTTGACATCCAAGGACTTCTTGAATTCTTTTTAAAAGGCTCTGTTAGTTCAGCTCAGTGTTTTTGCAGTTCTGATAATTTTAGAAGAGTGATGTCACTTTTATGAAACGGCTGAACTAACTGAAAAAAAAACCTCACTTTAAAGTGCAAATATCCCTGGGACACTGTCCAGTGTTTTATAGCGTGGTAAGTTCACCGCTGAGCCAACGAGCCACACTCTCATCTGTCTGATGATGACATACAAGCCCACCATAGTTGACTAAGCCGCTGAGTGAAGACCTCTGCTTTCCATGACACTGGTTTTGCCTTGAGGTTAAAGGAAAGGAGGTTTGGTTTGGAAAAAAGGGCTCTTTTTTTTTTCTCCATGCCAACATTCTCAGCATATTGGCTCTCGGTCTAACATCTGAGATTAAATTTATTGGCATATTCCTTTAAAAACATTTTTTAAAGAAATCTGTTTAATTTTGACACGGCTCCAGTGACTGACCGCTCATAAAATGGCTTTGTAGAGGCCGACCAGTGCATAAGACGAGCCTCAACCTGCAATTTAACTGGTTGTATGGTTTTATTTCAGCAAAGCGTTCTGAGTGTTTGGACGGTTTCGTGGTTTGTCCCCACTTTTGTTGATTTCCTTGGCAGTTCAGCTGGAGAACTCGATGAACTCTCGATCACGCCCCTCCTTATCTGATGCCGAAAAACACCTCCCAACTCGAAACATCAAGGCCACTGTTCCAAAATCAGTGAAAGGTGTATTACTGCACCAGCAGATCCTCTTCTGTTTCACAGATTGTGACGCTGTAATTCAGTGAATTGCTGCTCTTATCGCTCCCGTCACCAGCTGTGCCACGATGTAGCTCAGCAGCACCGTGTTTGCTTAGTCTGCTTTCATAATCCACATCTCTGCACTGCTATTAAAAGCTTCTACTTTCACTTCAATCCGCTATTGTTTCACTGTCTGGTAATGTGTCAACGTCAATTAGGCAAGTCCAACTCCTCGAGCAGCTGTTGTATTTTGGGGAAAGAAAAGGTTGTGATCTCCCCGAGCTAAGACTTCGTTACAAGCATGTCTGATTGTCTCCACATTTTCCGGGTCTTCACCTCACCGAAGAATGCCTCAGTGTGACTCCAGTCAAATTATGTTAGGAGGAGGAATGACAACCGGGACAACGGAGACACTCCAATGTTTTAAATCTTGTAGCTCGGTCATTCTGAGGTGTGGCCCCTGGGTACAGAGGTGTG
>JBBPCS010005901.1:0-10169 GCA_037974645.1 Hollardia meadi
CACACACACACACACACACACACACACACACACACACACACACACACACCTCCCTAATTCTTTTGCTTTCTCTTTCTGTATCTCACTCCAACTTTGCACAAGCACAATAACTGTGGATTTTATTACCAATATATGATTACAGTTTTCATTTTGAGACACACCAAGCTAGAACACTGTCAGCTTTTAGTGGTATCATTGTGCTCCATCAGGTGAGGGAAACCAGTTAAACTAAAGAGCTAAACAGGCAGCAGCCTCTTTTCTTCCAGAGCAAACACAACTAAAGCTTGGTAGCGTATGGTTGTGAAACCGGGAGCAAAATGACGGTGTTTATCACCTGCCTCTGTGAATCCATGAAGAAAATGAACAAGCCCCGAGCAATAACCGAAAAAGGCGACAAGTAGCAGAATTCCCTTTGTGACCGAAAGCAACAGGGCGTATGGGAAAAGTGGTCTTAATTTAAAGGAAAACTAACAGCCACTAGATGCTAACAGACTGACTTGACAGTGCTCTCTTCTATTTACAGTACCTTTAAATATCACAAGGAAAGACCAGCTGAACTACCTGCAAAACAAAGGTGAGGGTTTTCCTGGGAATAATTCACTTTTTCCCCCAGGATTAACAGCATTTCTGGCCATAAATTAAGGTTAATTTTAAAGCCAGAACTGCAATAATTAGACAAAAAAATGCCGTGACTTTTTCTGCTCTTGTTCCTTCATATTTTCTGCATTAGTGCAGCAATAATTTCTCTTTAAAGAACATTATGCATTAAACGGAAGAGACACTGCCAACCATACAGAATCATTTGAGCCTCTGTTTTTCCAGCATATCCTCTTAGCAGTTTTATGACCAAGTGGTTATGTGGAAGTGTCCGGTCAACTTTTTTGAGCTAACCGAGTTCATTACTGTATGCTTTGGCAGAAAAGGAATATCCTTTGAGGAATTTTTGGCGGCTTGAGGAACCGCAGCATTGTTCGTGGACATTTAGGCCAACGTTAGTCATACTGCTATAATTCAGGATGGAGGTTTGTCTGATTAAGCCACTCGGCTTGTGGATTGTCTGCATTGTTTGCCTTCACAGATTTTACACTGTGCTTTTCTTTCACATATCATAAAATGAGAGTTTGCAGTCATGCTAACTGTGTTAACTATGTTAGTTTAGCATCTTAACATTATTTGCTAATATGCTAACCCTAACGCTAATATTTGCTAATTAGCACTAAATTCAAAAGGCAAGCAGAGTCATAAACCAAAGCATCAGACAAATTGGAGTTTTGACCTGATGGTGGTTCAAGATGAAAGGTCAGGCAATCAAATTCATTCATTCTTTGGGGACCATGAATGTGCTTACCAAATCTCATGGTAATCCATCCAGTAGTTATTAAGATAAATCTTTTTTTTTTTAAAAAGGAAAATTAGAGGATCACCAAAGTCATTTAATGGCCTACATGATCTGGACACCATGAATGCCTGTGCCAAATTTTGTGCCAATTCGTTGTCAATGTATTGACAAAAGTTGTCAATGATCATGCACAGGAATAAATTCACTACTGTGACTTCTGACAAAACATAATCAAACTCAAAGAGAAAGCATTTAGAATGAAAACAATGGGGATGTGATTGGTGATTAGTGATTGGTTGTTAGGTAGGCACGTTCGCAGCTCATTCACGTCTCAATCTCGCTGAATTCGCTGCTGCTCTGTGCCACCCATTGAACAAAGTCAGTCCAGAGAGCCACGTCCAGGGCATCTTCACTGAGAATTACTGGTGAGGTCTGTCCACAAAGTCGCTAGGTGCATTGCTAGTAGCGTTTTTGTCGCTGAAATGAGTCTTTAGTCCAATTATGCCATTACATGTTTCAATTATTTTAGATAATGTAGGGCCCCACATCCTGTTTCAAAGCTGAAGAAGCAGTGGCACCATTTGCATAGTATCAGGCTTGAGTCATCCATCAAAAGGGACAGTGCATGTAACTGCTGGATGCAAAGCTATCTCAAGCAACTTTCAAGTCCTTGCAAGTTTTGTACTGAACTGCACTGAAACTGAAGGCTGCTCGGAAGCTAGGAAATACAGTATGTCCAAAACTTTTGGGGCTCTTTGGAAAATGGTCAGCAGCCATGTAATGTATACTTAATTTGCAGTTAATGAGCCACAACCGGCCAACCCCAGGTATGGTTCTTTAAATACACAAGCAGTGTGGGCACTCATTTCCGCTAAGCAACAGCTATGGCGTCAAAGCAACGTTTAGATGGAGGCCAGAGAGCAGGCGAACCAGGGTTCAGTGTGTTATGTTAACAGAGTCCATCTGCTAACGTTAAAGAGAGGAAAAACTTTTGGGGAACTGTTTGATTCACAAAGCCCTTGTTAACTGAAAGAGTATGACTACAAAGCGTGTGTGTGTGTCAGACCGGTTCCGGCCGAGGCAGATGTTAGTTTCCTGTAAAAGCCTGGGAAATGATGGGACTGGAGGACGTTATGCGTACGTGTTTTAATTCAACTCCCCATGTTCTCTCTGGTGTTTGCTACTGAGCAGCAGGTCAGCGCCACGCCCTCGTATTAAACATGTCCACTGACCAAAGACAAACTTTGGCCTAAAAATATAGCATAGGCAGCTTCACGTAGAAAAAAAGAGCAGAAAGAGGAGAGGAAAAAATGGATTCCACCTTCTGCTCACAGGTAAATAACTTATGTTTACCTCAGTGAGAGAGTGCTGAGGTATTAGAGCTTGCTTTCAAAGTTAAAATCACATGCTGGAATAATATTTAAAGAAAGTATTTATAAAATGAAGGAAGGAAAGCATTAGTCACTTTCAGCACCCTAGCCATACTCTGATGCGTGTGTGAGCATGTGTGTGCGAGCGGCCTGTGTCGATGTTTCAAGGGAGAGTTCACACCGAGGCCTCGGCCATACAAAGGCAGGCAGCGCGGAGGTAAACACTTTCGGCTTCGCGCCGTTCAAACACAATCCAGACAGATGCTTGGCAGGGTTGAACACATTCACACAACAACAGCTTCAAAGATGAAAGCAACAAAGAATGCAAAGACCCACAGTGATGCTAAACTCACAGCACAAATACCCGGATTTCACCTCCACAAAGCAGGACCTTTGGAGGAGAGAGGGGCAAAGCGAATGTAAAACACAAACAAAGGCCGTTCAGTGCTGAGATTCTGGACAAGACAAATATTAAATATAACACCAGTCACATTCAGGATAATAGTCGTAGACTATATAAAACATGAACGTAGTTTCCGTCATATCATCCATAGGTTTCTGAAGAGCCATGTGAAGCCATCATCATCTTGGCAGTGCCTGATTCAGTCTTACTCCAAATCCAAAAATTGGCAACAAGGTGGAGCATGGTTACTGAAACCCTGCCAACCTGGCTCGTAGCTACCAAACTTGCTAGGCTAGGCTAGTGCTGTGTTCACACCATAGACTGTATAATAAATAGGTTCGCACAGAAAGCAAAGCGAGTTTGATCGCTGGACCAATTGTGTTTTGGCGCCTTACATGCACAACCTCATTTCTTGCCCAAAACAGCAAGAAATCCACTTTTTATTCTCAAAAGTTTCTAGAATAAACTCTGCGCTCTCCTCCTGTGTTTATTCCTCCAGAGGCTCCGGGCACTGTCCACGGCTCTGTCATCCAGAGCTCGCCAGCTCACAGCAGCTGTCTGCTGGCTAGCAGGGTCGGCTGATGTTTGGAAACACCCTCTGCGCTGGTCTGCTAGTACAATTAACAAGCGAAGCAAGCGATATTAATTGTCCAATATTGGCATGAAAAAGTCTTCAAAAAGCACCAACACCACAAACATAGCCGAGAGGTCAAGTTCAGGGACTTAAATTAGCTGAAGCGACGCCTGGCAGACAGCTAGCTGCTAGTTGACACTCAAAGCGACCACACACTTAATTATGCATAACTTTAAGGCTTAATTTGATTTTATGAGTGAGTTATATAAAAATAAACCCCCCACATTTGTCATGAATGGTGAAATTAGCTACAGAGACCAAAACCGCTTTTTGTACCAGGCTGTAAACATCTGCTGTAAAGTTGCAGTAAAACTGTAGTTTTTGGCACTTCATTTTTCAGCCTCAGAGTTTGCCACTTGCTAATCGCTCATTTTCTACATGTAAAGTCTGCATTATATTTCCCTCAACATCTTAGGGATGTTATCTTTCATTCTAAAATGGCTCTAAGGATGGCAATGAGTCTGTCTTTTGGTAGGCTTTTGGTAACCATTTTGGTCCAGAATGAAATATCTCGACTCTTGGATAGATTTCCATTAAATAGAGCACTTTGCAATGTATTTAGCATTTACTCCAAATTTTGATGATGAATTTACATGTTCAATCAGCCTCTGTGTTTATTTAGCACTTTGATCAAGAGTTACCAAACAGACAAACTTAAGTGTTTTTGGCTGATGTTTTTTTTTTTTTTTTTTAACCCTGATCCACAAGGTGAGAACCACTGCCCCTTGGCCCATCCCACAGAGCAGTATATCTGTAAATCATGTGCTCTATTCCTGTCGATGTGCAGAATGGTGGTGTTTCTAGAAGAGAAATAAGAAGTGCGTAACAGATAAAAAGTGCAAAAACACAGGTTAACTAACTGCCCTACAGAAATTCACTCTTTCCATTTTGCTAAATGTAAGCAAAGATCACCTTACCACCAAAATCCAAAATATACAATTGAAACCTTCTATCATCCCTACAGACTAAGACTAGACAACTAAATCAAATGTGTGTTTTGATGCATCTTTTTCATGAAGTCATACTCGTATCTTACAACCTCATTTGTTCCCTTGTAGGGCCTTGTAATAAACTCAAATATAATAGACTGAAACTGAGTGTTTGACCCAACGACGTGGCTCCACACACATTAAGGTTTCTTAAATTAGAACTGGTGAGCATTTACAGCATTGGACAGACGTGTAGGTGTATGACAGGTGACACTTTTCATTATGTTTGTAATTGATGATGATAACAGCCAAGTAGACAGAGCTCCCTGTACTTAAAAGTTCCCACGTGCCCCTGGGCTGTCATTTAACTCCCCCCACCACCACCACCTCCAATTTCCTGCTTTGGTTTGTTTAAAATGAGAATTCCTCCTTCATGAAGAGTCGGCGTGCGTGCGCAGCAGCAGCAGCCTCAGTCTGCTTCCTCTCCTCCATTGGTCCACTCCTCTGTTTGTCTCTATGTTTATTTTTCTCTTTCTCTCCCCCAACACGCATAACTCCCCCATCCTCTGCTCCCACAATCCATAAAGTGTGTGTCTATACAATTGAGCAATTGTACAAACTGTACAATTCTTTCAAATAATGGCTACACTTTAGTTTATATCCCCCTATTTAGCATTCATAATCAGTATGTAAAGATGTAATAAACAGTTTACCACACTATGATGTGTTATGAGTTCCTTTCCTTTTATAAAGAAATACTTATACTAACATATACACACTTTATTAATAATATATAATAATCACTTATTATGCAGCATAGATTGTTTTAAATGCATAAAATGCAATGCTTTAAATGCAAACTTAACATTGTTGTGGACAACTTGTGATTGGAGCTCACTTCCCTGCTCTATATGCAAATAGACACGTACATCACTGGGACAAATGGACACAAAATTTTTTGCACAAATAAAGAAAGAACTTAATGTATGACGTACTGAATTTACAAGAAGCCCAAATAATTCTGAATTTGTCATAGACAGTGTTTCACAAAGTTTGTGATGTTTCTCCTAACGCAACAACTCACAAAACTGTGAGTGATTTTTTAAGGGAATCTGGGGACTTTCCCTACGAGCAACAGAGAAGAAGCCTATATTGGTTACAGTTTACTTATTTGTAATATTTGACATGTTTGCCGTCTATAAAATGTTGTCATCCTTCATAAATTTAATGTAAATGGTGAAATCAGTAGAACCAGTGTGTTTAAACAGCTGCTATATGTTGTCAGGTAAGACGCACGGAGTAGCAGACAGGCTGGTACAGTGATGCCACTTGTTACAAGGAAAGAAACAACTGAATGTTTTGCATTTAATGCTGAATTTATGAGAAGGCACGGATGATTTACAATTTGCTGTAGGCATTTTTTACACATGTGGCCTAGACCACCTCAGAATGTGGTCTGATCTCAAATGTGTCCTCAATGCGTCTTGGGTGCGTTCACACCTGTACTCAGAGCTGTCCACTTGTGATCAGATCACTCAAGACTGATTGTAATACCAGGTCTGAACGGGGCCAAAGACAAGCCAAGACAACATACCTTAAAGTTCATGACAGGTGTTATGTCATAGTTTATGACAATGACACGTCGGTCTACTGCACACCAATTCAAATAAAATCAAAACAATGAAAGGTCATTTACAGCCCTAAAAGTTTCACACATCCAAGATTTACAGGCTGCTCAATGTAACCACCAGTGCCTCGATGCATGTTGGAGCACCATGCATCAGCCTCATAAGTTGTAATCTCTAAGATAAAGCCTTCAGGAGCTGCTGACGGGCCATTTTCATCTCTGCTGACTGGGCCCATAAATCACACAGAGCCTCTGTTTCCCCACTATGATCATACCCACTGGACTGAGCAGCTGCCTAATGATTTTTCAAACTGTCGGGAAAAACTCGAACAGGAGGGTATCTCAATGGTGAAACTAGAAAATAAAACACAACAGGGGATTTTTCTTCTTTCTCAACTGTTTTCTGATCAAAATGGTTTGTTTTTCTTGCCCACAGTCCACTATTGAGAATCGCCCCGTCATGGTGTTCCACAGTTCACAGAGACTCCTGTGACCAAGCATACTCTTGGAGTGCCAGGCATGGCGTCCGCATGAGATGGTGTTTAAAATTCCCACCTTGCTGCCAACTCCAACTTTGCCAGGAATTTTGGTGCTGAGCTCAGAGAAGAATTTACAAGCGTATTGTTTTCACTCTGTTTTACCGTGGAGAGATATGCTGTCCAAAAGGAACAATTAATAAATCTGACATAGAGACAAAAACTCTCAACTCTGAGGCATCAATTTGATATCTAATACTACACTGCAACTAATCAACCTCTGCACTGCTGCTGCAAATCACACACAACTGTGAACTGGAGCTTCATTCAATGAGACATTTACTGTTTTTATTTAATGACACCTACACTAAAATTATTGCTGGCACGAAGTCGGCACAAATTTTTCAAAGGCCAGCAGGTAACCCAAGACATTCCATGACAAGCCAGATCCTCTATTTTAGAGATCCAGATCCAAATCAAATTTCCCCAAAATGGAACTGAGCTTCTCCATCCGACATGCATGTCACCATCTGGGCCTGTGAGCCATTAACCTGACTCATGTGCTCATAGCTCCCCCACATCATGACAGATCAAGAACATTTGCGAGGAGAGCTGTTTCCCAACTCGAGGTTGGGAGCTCGCACGCCAAACGTCTTGGTTCTCGCCTGGACGTGCTTCAGACAGAGCTGTGAAGCACTACAGAGTGGAAACACGCCATAATGGAACAAACAATAATTGTTGCTAGGCTTTATTATCCCCAAAGTGAGTGTCAGGGAGAAAGAAATGAGCCGCGAGCTGACACTTACCACATGCAAAGCACCAATCCAACACAAACCATCTCTCCTTCTCACATGCGCACACTGCCTCGCACAAACAAACAAAATGGTTGTGTGTGTGTGTAACCATTTGTATCTGCTAAACTAATCTGAGAAGCTGGTTGTAGCCAAGAGCTCTACGTCAACAAGCCAATTAAAAGCTCTGTTGAACTGACCTCTCCACAGGTGGTTGGAGATCAGCGTGATGAGCCCACAGTGACAAGAATGTGTACTGGAGTACTGGAGAATGTACTCCAGAGAATGTATATTAATGTATGCACACTATACACACGAACATACACTTCACACTCTCACTCGCACTAAAGATGAGGCAGCTGTCCAAGCTGGCAAGTGACCACGCTGCCACATGTGTGTGTAACCTGCCCTCACAGGAAATGATTAGCTGTTTGCAGGAAAATAAATGGCTGGATTATAAATATGGATTTCAAGTCTAAAATCTGCTGACCATGTGCTCGGACAGCTTTGTAAAAGCAGGATCATGAAGCCAACCAAAATGACTAGTTTTGACCCAAGTCATCTAACTGAAAAGCTTCACAGTGACACGCTGAGCAATGGCGTCGACAATTTCCCCAGAAATCTGAACTCTTCCTTTATGTTTGACCTTTGCATAACAAATAGTTATGTCCAGCATTATTTGAACTAGAGGTTGTTATGCTGCGAAAACCTACTCAGAACTCTTTGTATCATGATGGATGGACTGTCACCATAGTTCTAGAACACTAGATACAGATAGATATAGAGTATTGAGTACTGAGACATTGAGAAGCGAATTATAAATATACCTGTTGCACTTAGTAAGAAATTCCATCGATCGAACTTTTACAGGACCCACCTTTTCTGGTGGTAAGAACCATATTTGTCTAAACGTACAGTAACACAGAAAACAGAAACTATATGTTTGAGATAGACAGTGAATAGTAAATGAACTGCATGCTTCTAGGAGGGTTAAAGTAAGGGTTAAATGTAAAGCCTATTGTTGGTTCAGGTACAACATTTGGGTGATTTATTTGCTAATCATACCAGAGATTGACTGCATTCCCACCAGTCTAAAAAACAAAACAAAACAAACTTCTTTTTTTTTTTAACTAAACCAAAGAGTTTGGGTTAACTTAATGTGTTTATCACTGATCAGCAAATAAATGCTGTATTTTGGTGCTTCTGAATGGATCTCCATGTACCTTCCGTGCTTCAGCACCAAAGCCATGAACAGGGCAGAGAGCTGGACTGGCTGGCACAAAATGCCCAGCAGCTTCAGAGAGACATGGTCCCCCAGAACAACAAGACTAACTGTCTCCTCTCCCAGGAAGAACGCATCTGGGAGAACAAAGAAGTAAAGCAGTTTTACTGATACTTGCTATTGTAAAATACACCTTTGGATTATGTAGTTTTTGCTCTTTTCTCAAAAAGTTTTGTCCCAAACACGTCAAAATGTGTCTTGAATACAGAATATAGAATGCATAAGAACATGATCCAAATATGAGGAGAGGGAACGGCTAAATAGAGATATATGTTCTACATAATATTTCCTTTTGTTCTAGAAAATCACCAGCGATGGTGAAGATGCTCACCTCCAGCCTGACAGTAAGAGGCTGATACAGAGCCAGTCTTTGTATGCCCTCAAGAGCAGCAGAGATCAGAGCTTTCTGCGGTGCCAAACAGCACAATGTTCTCATCTCACTCTGGACAAAGACAACCTGGATAGGCAAATGGAGGTAAAAGGTCAACAACTCTCTGTTGAGGAAAAACTTCAGCTTGGAGAGACTCGCCTAAAGAAGATAAAAGAGGAGATGGAGATGGAAAGGCAAAGAAAAGCAGACAGAAAAGCCTTTAAAAAAGAGCTGAAGGCACAACAAATGAGAAGGAAGGCCTTTGATATAGAAAGAAAAGCCATGAGTGAGGAAAGGAAGGCCTTCGAGAGAGAAAAGAAGAAGATGGCTGAGATGAGAGCAGCCTACAATCAAGACCAGTCGGACATACAGAGGACGAGGGAGGCATTTCACCTAGAGAGAGACATCATGAAGAAAGAACGAGAGGCCTTCAACAAAGACCAGAGGGCACATCGAATGAAAAGAAACGCCTTCAAAGCAGAAGAGGATGATATGATTGATGAGAGGGAGACGTTTACCATCGAAAAGGAAGAGATGGCCGTGATGAGAAAGGCGTACATTCAAGAGAAGGCCGACATTCAGAAGATGAGGGAGGCTTTGCAGATTGAGAAAAAGAACAATGAAAAAGAGAGAAAAACCTTCAAGAAAGAGCTGAGGGAAATATATGAGAGGAAAAAGGCTTTTAACTCAGAGAAACTCGCCATGTGTGAGGACATGAAGGTGTTTCAGATGGAGAGGTGGGAGATGGAAAAGATGAGGAAAGCCTCCACCCAAGAAAAGAAAGACATCCAGAGGATGAGGGAGGCTTTCAGCAAAGAGGCAGGTATGATGATGAGGAAGAAAAATACACCAATCAAAGAACAAATGGTCAAAAAAGACCATGACAACCAGTCCTGCCAACATCAACAGCTCATCTCCCAGCATCATTTCTGTTTGGGCCTGCAGGGA
>JBBPCS010005902.1:0-10169 GCA_037974645.1 Hollardia meadi
CCCCCCCCCCCCCCCCCCCCCACACACACATAAAGGAGATTACATTTAATAAAAAGTGGCCTATTTTCTTTATCATTACTATTTATTACTTATTTGTTCATACTAGTTATTTATTCTTATGTAATTTGTTTCATGTATTTCGACATATAGTATAGACGTATAGTATAAAATGTGCACGCATTGTCTTTTGCTTTGTCCACCCATGACATTTAAAAATCAAAGTTGGACCGCACCCTTAAAATAAAAATGAAAATTAATGATTTTAAACTCAATTAAGAAAGGTCCTGTTCTTGTTTATGCAAAAGTTGACACATTTGATCAGGATTATTGATATAGTTTTTGCTGTTCACTTTAATTATTAGTCTCATCATTTGTCTGCCCCAAGGACATTCACACTGCCTCTGCTTTTGACAGTCTCCTTAGTGGTGAGACTAATGTCACATTCATTGTAGTTATTATCACATATCACCTCTGGGGACAACAGGACACCCCCCCACCCCCTATAATGAAGTTACCCAAGGTTGGCCCAAGGACGGACACCGTGAAAACGGTTCTATTTGTCACTGGTTCTCTGGGTGAAATTTCACTCATCTCGTTGTCTGAGTGGAGGATAAGCACTAGGTCCCCTCCCACCTTGTGCGCTGGTCACTCTTGATTGGCTCTCACTGACTTTAAAGTCTAGCCTCAGGTGTACATTTCATGGCAGTTCTGTAATTTCATGCTGATGTCTTTAACAATGGCTGGCCAAGTTGGCTCGCTGACTGCTGTGTATGTGCGGTGCTGGTTATAAAATGCACTAGCGCTGGGACTCAATGACCTCATCTGACAGGCTAGGATTGCATAGCCCAGAAATTAATTGATCATAAGCACCAACTGGTGCAGTGCCCTCCTCCTTATCTTAACTTGCTGTGTGTTGCAAAGCACACCGGCGAGGTGATCACGGAAGAAATTAAATGGCTGTCAGCGATCGTTCTGCTCACCCTTTGGCAGTGCTTGTGATGGATACAATGAAGTAATCATGTTACCTGGCTGGAATTGAACAGAAAGTATGAATTGTGTGCATTTCAACCCAAATATCATGTTAATTTGAGTACTTTTTCTCATCGATATTGTCCCTTGTGTTTGTGTTTTAGTGTATGCATGTGTTTGAATGAGACAGACAAATAGACATACAGATAGAGGATAATGTTCAGACGGATCCTCGATGCTGAGTTGCGTGTCCCGCTCGTCTCTGCAGTGAGCTTATTAAGGCAGCAGATGGAGGACAGATCTCTTTGGATTGGTTTGACAATGAAGACAGCTTCTTTCATCCCGACCCTGCCACCAGGCCCACAGTCCTCCTTCTCCCTGGTCTGACCGGCACCAGCCGAGAGTCCTACATCCTGCACATGGTCCAACAGAGCCGGGATCTGGGCTATCGGTAGGTGGTCTTGGCCGGCGACAATGGCTGTGGTCCAGTGCTGAGAACACACTCAGGGCACTAAATCACACACCTGACACTCTCTGAGCCTTATGTTTTAATTTGCCATTCATGCAGCATACAGATATCATGTCCATTCAAAGCCAGAATGCCTGAGCAGTCGTAACAATTTTGATTAAAAGATAAAACCCGAAACCTACTTCTCTAGATTTTATAACTTTTATATAATGGCTGCATGACGGACAGGGACTTGGGGTTATTCCAGGTGAAGTGCACAAATAAAGTGGGCAGCTAAGCTTTGTGTCAAGAGTTTCTTTTGTAAATAGCCAAATGTAGCACAAGCTTGAAGAGTTGCAGAGGGAGGCATTTTCCCCCTTTCTTTTCTCCTTCTGTAATAGCCCTTTCTCTGAGTTCTCTGCACTCATTCTTTCACCCAGATTTGGGAAGGCCTGGGAAGAGAACCGGCAAAGTCAGCATCTTCCACCCCTCACCCCTGTCTGTGTAGCTTAATGAATTACAGCTTATCCTGGTACAAGCTTTGCAGTTTAGCCCAGACCAGCTTCTGAGTGTATGCTGCAGTGTGTGTTTAAGCACCCACCCACCCAGCCAACCCCCCCCCCCCACACACACACACACACGCACTTCCCCATCCTCCAGCCCAACACCCCATCCAGCCCCACCCCACTGATGGGTTATATCGATAGAAACAGCAGGTCTGACTCCACCTGATAGATGACTGCCAAGAGATGCGGGGCGAGGAGGAATGCTGACGCCTTTGCTCTACAGAAGAAACAGAATGCTTTTCACAGCTGTGCCTCTCTGCACACCTCATCATATTCCCAGTTTTTTTTTAAGTGAGGAACATTTGTTTAAAGGAATTTGGGCCACTGTGTTCCTTCGAACATGCTTGCATGACAACAAACAACAACAAGCATAAACCACATGTTTTTGATTAAAAAGTAAACCCTTGAGTTTAAGGCTGCAGTTAACAAACATTCTAATCATTGATTAACCTGCCAATTATTTTCTTACTTAGGAATCTTTTTGTCTATATAGTGACACAAAATTGTGAAAAAATTCCCAGAGCCACAAGTTGACATATTCAGATTGCAGGTTTGGTCCAACCATCAGTCTAAAACTCCAAGATATTATTAAGTTTATAATTATATACAGAACAGAGTAAATCAGAAAATATTCACATTTGTGTTTTAGCATTTTTACATGAAAATTGAGTAAACCAATTCACTGATCATCAAAATAGTTGATTATTATTTGATTGTTGATTATTTTTTGTTGATTCATTAACTAATTGTTTTAGCTCGAATTTTGTCCAGTTACAATCACTGGGTAGGGTTGCAACTACTATTTTTCCTTATTACTACTTATTATACTCACTATATGTCTTAATTTCTATCATTTTCTTTTGTGTAGTCTATACTGTAAAATGTCAGCAAAAAGCAAAAAATGACAATCGCATGTTGGTGATGTCATCAAATGTCTTGTTTTGTCCGAGCATCAGTCGAAACCCAAAGATATTCAGTTTACCATCATGTAAAACAGGGTAAAGCAGAAAATACTCACATTTAAGCAGCTGCTACCAACTAATGTACCAGCATTTTACTTGAAAAATGAGTAAACCGATTATCATGGTGATTAAAACTAGATGCTGATCAACTTTCTGTTAATTGACCAGTTGATTAATCAATTAATCAACTAAGGTGTACTTAGTACTTAATTTTGTCCAGTTACAATCAATGAATTAGGGATGCAATGTATTATTTTTTATAATAGCAATTATTTTGTCTATAAATTGTTTATTTAATAAAATCACATGTCCAGATGTTTTGTCCAAAGCTTAAAGATATTCAGTTTATAATCACAGAAGACTGCCACTAACATTTATTTTTCCTAATCGATTAACCTGGCGATTATTTTCATGACTAATCGTTTAGTATATAAAATGTAAAGAAAAACTAATCGTGGCAGCTCTAGTCTTTGTGTGCCTGTTTCAGATACAGTCAATAGATAGAGAAGTGATTAGGAATCATTTAGGAGATAATAATGATTTATATGAGTATATGTTTTGTGTATTTCAGGTGCGTGGTGTTCAACAACAGAGGGGTGTGTGGTGAGATGCTGCTGGTAAGAATCAAACGTGTTTCAACCATTCAGTCATTCTCTGTTATTGCCTCATTTGTCTTGTCTGCGTTCAGAAAGACAGATGTGTATACAAGATAACTGTTCAGGACAGTTAGTTTTCTCTTTTCCCAGCAGAGTTGTCTTTTTCATTGCTTCCCACACGTGTCACAGAGCCCACAGGGAGCCTAAGCGGACACTTCACTGACGGTGTTGTTGCACAGCAGGGATTAAGTTGCGGGCAGATACTGTATTTTAATGCCGACCCACAGAAATATGACCTCGCCGAGCATGTGCTGTTCTGACACCTGGCCTAATCTGTCCTTACACACCTGGGTATATTTAGCCAACAAAATGGGCCTGAGCTCTGATGGCGCCATGCGTGCCCACTGAGTTTTTTCCGCCTCCCCTTTCTGACTGTACGTCTCCTATTTGGAACAGAGGCCCATTCTTGATGCATGACTGTATCACCCTGATCGGATCATAGCATCACTACCATACAAAGATCTCATCCAAAGCACAAATGGTGTTTCATTATAGGCAGGGGTTGCCCACAATCAATCTAATGTTCCTCTTAGTGGTTGTAAATCTGAATCAGTGGCTGATCTGTGTCCTGCTGTTGTTTTTGTCGTATTCTGTCTCAGCTGCAAATATTTTTTTTTTTTAAAAGGGTAAAAGTAACACTAAAGCAAAAATGTCACTCAGTTTGATTTAAATACATATTCTAGGTCATATCTAGAATTTAGCAGACTAAGCTGCCCACAGACAAATAATTTAATCTCTGTAACCTTGGCACTCTATCAAGTGGTGGTGGTGGTGGATTTTTCTCCCTCATTTCAGCTGGGAACTGAACTATATTGATGCAAATGACTTAGCATTTGTACGGTCCTCTGAGTGTTTTCTCTGTGTCCAGTTAGTGTGAATATTGTGCATTGTTTAAACAGGACAACGCTTGAGAATGACCCACTGTGTAAAAGATGCCCCCTGCCTCAAAGACTGTGCTATTGCCCTATTTCCAAACCTTGCAAAAATTATACATAACACTCTGCTGCAGAGTAGCTTTGCACTGCAGGAGTCTACTTAAATATTACAAATATTTATTGGCATTTTAACTTTTTTACATGTTATAATTCAAATAGTATGTTTTGCAGTTTTATTCCAGTCCAAAACATGTGCAAGCCTATTAGAAGACCCATGAGAGAGAGAGAAAAACAGGAATTTACTTCGCCTGAGTTGATACTTAATGATGCGCCTGAAAGAGTCAACAACATTTTGAGAAACACGACTTGTTAAACAGGCTCCTTTGAGCCTGACAAACTGTGTCAACAGTTTTCTGTGTTCATCTGTATTTTAGCCACAAATACCTAAATAAATAAGAGTAACATAGCATTTTTCAAAATCAGCTGTGAAGTCATAAGTTTGCAACAGTAGAGGAAGATTTCACCTGCAAAAAAATATATTTATAGGTCAGTGTATTAGTAAAAATCTGTTGATACAATAATCAGAGATCATAATGCAGAGATTACGATTCAATTTCGATAGTATAAGTTAGGCGATATTTTGTGATTTTTTAAAACCTAGTTTTGGGGAAACTGTCATATGCCACCATATATGCATAAAAGCTGAGCAAATAGAGTTTACATTTTTATGAATTCAGAACAGTAAGATTTGTATTTGTATTGATTTGTATTTATCCCAGTCCCAGTAACATCCAACACCATAGCAGTACTTTTTGAGAAACAAATCAGCATTTGCCTATATCAGCAAAAAAAAAACCCAACTAGATAAAATAATAAATAAAACAAAATTTAAAACTAAAGATAGCTCATAATGTGCATATGGAGAGAAGCTGTTCAATCGTTTTTGGAGCCATCATATCTCATCTCTCTGTCCTGTTAATATGTTTTTCCTGCCAGAGCTGCCTCCCTGCATCACTATCTGTCCTGACGGTTGCAAATTAGCAACTTTCTCTAGTATTCTCACAGGCTCAGCTCGTTCTTTCTACAAACATTCTCGCTGGACAAACAGGTTCCCTCAGAGGCACATTTATTTTTAGTGTTTCACTCTTACTTATCACCTATCCAAATGTTGTAGTTTTCTTCTATTGTCATGCACATCTCATCATCTCTTTTGTTACATTTATGGTGCCTTGATAAGCTCTATAGTTTACTTGAGTACATTTACAAGATTCAGAATAATCAAATTTAACAGGAAATAAAAATAATTATACATCATGCATGATTACAAATACACATGCAATAAAAATATTCAAACATGATGTTTATCTGGTGTTTTAGATGTTGGATTTAGGGCTGCAACTAACAATTATTTCTATTATCAAATAATCTGACACTTATTTTGTCGATTAATTAACTGATTAATATCAGAAAAAAGTGTAAAATGCCCGCTACAGTTTCCCAAACCCCAAGATGACGTCTTTAAATGTCTTGTTTTGTCCAACCCAACAGTTGGTTCAAATATTCTTTGTAAAGTTGCTGACATGACAAGATATCCAGATTGAATTTGCACCCACAATCCCTGGTTTAGGCCAGTGCTACTGGCGCTGCTGCAGCTGGAGGGCAACCATAGCAACGCTGACAATGTAATCCTTTTTAAGTTAATTTTCTATGCATATGGACAACAGCCATAGTGTGAAGTAAAACCAAGGAATCACGAAAGAGTTTAGTCCTTGCCTGATCTTTTCCATCATCTCCTACAATTTGTTAAAAAGAAAGCATTCTCGTTACAGCTTCCCAGTGCTTAAAGTGACAGCTTTAAATGTCTAAAACCCAACGGTATTCTGTTTACTATAGCAAAAGACGAAGAAAAGCATGAAATATTCACACCAGAGGAGCTATAACCATTAAACATTGGGCATTTACTTCAGATAAACTAATCAATTAATCAACTAACCATTTGATTTGCCTTATATATCATATTGATTGATTTTACAGTGAGAGCATCTTGCATTAATGTACAGCACCAGCAGAAAAAATACTTTATCTTATCCCTAAAGATATAAAATACCATACATGAGCTGAGACCAGCACGTATGCAGTCCACAGAGATAGGTGCCCCTCCTTTGCTGCTATCACTCCATGTAAATAACAAAGGTCTTGATATAACCTGTCACATAATGACCTGCAAGTTCTTTGTGTCCACGTTCTTAATATATCCCAATAGGGTCCAGTTAGTGCAAAGTTTAGTCAGTATTTGATCGTAGTTATCACATCTGTACTATCACTTTTTTCATGTTGATTCCTCATAATTTTGACAGAGAACCAGAAATAAAAGAGTGACTGCATTGTCTTTCTGTCCCACAAAGACCCCGAGGACCTACTGTGCAGCCAACACAGAGGATCTGGAGACTGTAATTGAGCACATCCAGAGGAATAATGAGGCTGCCCCAATCATGGCCGCTGGAGTATCAATGGGCGGGTAACGTAGGCTCTCACCCCCGACAGTGCTGCACTGCCAACAAATCCCAGAATGCTACATCAAGCTGTACAACTTCACATATTTATCAGTGACTATCCACGAAACTCAAAAATATGATCCCAGAAATCACCTGACATAACATAATCCAACATTAGTAAGCTACACAGAACTTTGGTCTCTGCCAAATGAGGCAAACGCTGTGATGCTAGTAAGTCAAACTTTCTCTCTGTGCAGCACACAGTTTGTGTTTTGCTCGTGAAAAATACCTGATATCAGAATTTCAAATAAAAAAAACTAGACTCACTATGTATCTTGGTCACAATTCTTTAAAAAAAATATCAAAGGGTTCTCTATCTGGATTTTTGTTTATATTTTGCATTTATGAAAAATAAAATTACTACTGGCCAATATATAGTTATCAGATTTTTTAAACTCCCAAAAATCTAGTATTGTTTGGGCTATAGTCAGTGCTTTAATATGATCCTATAGTTGCTCAGTGCAGCATGCCCAGAAAAGGTGTTGTTTTTTTTACTGCTCAGCACTAATCCCATGAAGTGAAGGATTGGTCAGATATGGAACGTGTTCTAATCCCTGTTTTTTTCCCCCCATCTGTCTCGTCCTCTCGCCTTCTCTGCATAATTAAGGATGATGCTGGCCAACTACTTGGGGCGCAAGGGCCGGGAAACCTGTCTGAAAGGGGTCGTAGTCTTCTCAGCAGGCTGGGATGTATTCGAGTGCACCGCTTCACTGGAAAAACCCCTGGACCGTTTCCTTTTCAACTCCTACCTCACCAGCTGCCTACAAGCCTCCGTGCACAGGTCATCTGGGGGCCAGAGCGGAATTAGCATGTCCCTTAATGCTTGGCTAGCACTAGGGGCTAAACGTTTTGGGATTTTACATTTTTATTTTTATATATATGTTGATTTTTACATTTCCAGGCAAAATGCTTGACTGCTGCTGTATTTTATATTGGATAACTAATGAGCAGAAGGGCTGTTAACATATCCACAATATATTCCAATCTGTGTATTAACACAATAATCGCAGTTCTACCTTGAATGTTGTCCTAGATTGCTGTTTTATTTTGATGTAACAACCATGTCAACATACTGTATTTGAGGGACATTTTCAGACGCAAATCCTTTCGCCTGACAGTACTTGGTGACAGTTTTATTTTTAATCTCCCCCTGCAGACACAGACCAGTGCTGGAAAAGTGTTACGACATCGATCATGTCATGAAGGTCGGGATCATTTTCAGTGACACAGCCATAAATGCTAATCTAATGAAACTAAGTAGCCGACATTTGATCTGAATTTACTCTGTCCCTACAGGCGAGGACCATTCGGGAATTTGACGAGAGGTTCACCTCCATAATGTTTGGCTATCCTACCAATGATGACTACTACCACGATGCCAGTCCGGTCCACAGGCTGAAATCTGTGCAGGTGCCAATGCTGTGCCTGAACGCTGCTGATGATGTCTTTTCCCCGTCTCATGGTGAGCCCCCGCAACTTCACCAGCTTTTCCGTACAACATGACTGCACCGCTTTGTTTTTAAGAATTATTGTGGGATGAATGCATGAAACGCAGGACCTGAATCCTTTGTTTCCTTTGCAGCCATTCCAGTGGAGGCGGTGAAGCAGAATCCCAACCTGGCCCTGCTCATCACCTGTCACGGTGGCCATATTGGTTTCCTTGAAGGCCTGTGGCCTCGACAGAGCACGTACATGGACCGAGTCTTCAAGCAGTTTGCTAAGGCGGTCATTGAACAAGGCAGCCGACTTAAAGACCTCTCCTGATAAGAGAACTTAACAAAGGATCCTTCTAGTTTTACTTCCTTACTTTCTCTCTTATTCCTCTCTTCTTTCTCCCCTTCCTTCCTTTAATCTTTTGTTTTATTTTTGCCATCTATCTGTCCTTGATGCATTCCATCCTTCATTCCACCCATTTCTAATTACCATTCTTCCTTGTTTTTTCCTACTTTCCTTCCTTCCTTTCCTGCTTTCATCCTTGCCCTTCATTCCTCCTTACTGTATTCTATCCATCCTTTTTCCTTCCTTCTCTACCTGATTATATTCTGCCTATTTCCTTCCCTCCATTAACTTTCTTTTATCTTTGCTCTCCATCCCTCCGTCCCATTCTCATTTCTTATTGAATGCAGCGTATATCGCATTCAACATTCATTTATTTATTCCGTACAGCTAACCAGTCATTGTATGTAATTATACTTTCAATAATATGCTTATTATTGAATTGCATTAACTAGCTAAAACATTCTATGATTACATTGTGCAATTATTTTCTTTTGAAGTTAATACAAGTACTGTACATGAAAATCCACTCTTTGTTCATGAAGCATCCTTTAATACTCATATCAGTAGGATTTTTAGCCCTCAGGGATTGTCTTTATTTACTAATACTAATTTGTTTTTTTCATATGTAATTTTGTTTGGTCAATCATTTTTCTTTATTTTGTATTTTCCTTGTTTCAAGTCATATGTTATTAACCAGTTTACATATGGTTGCAATAGTTCAATATTATGGGAAATACGCTTATTTGCTTTGTTACAGAGAGTTAGATGAGAAGATGCCACTTTCATGTCAGTTCATTAAATGTGGAGCTACAGCCACTAGCGGATTAATTTAGCTTAGCATAAAGACTGGAAGTAGGGGGGAACCGTTAGCTTGGCAGTCCAAAGGCTTGTTGGTATATGTTGATATGTTTCCCACTGCTTCCAGCCTTTATGCCAACTGACTGCTTCACATTTTTAAGCATACAGACATGAGAGTGGTTTCAGTTGTCTCATCTAACTCTTGATGAGAGAGTGAATTAGTGTATTTGTCAAAATGTCAGACTACTCCTTCTTCAACCATTTGCATGCACGTTTACTCTCACTCCTTCTAGCTTTATGCACACCAAATAGTTCTACTAATGTATAATATGGAGAATAATTCATTAATGACAAGGAATGTGAAATTGCACTATTTTAGTTTATACTATCATGCCTCTAATTTCTTAATGCAAGGCACCTCATTTTATTTGATATATGAAAGTATATTCCAAAGGCTGAACAGAGCAGTATATGAATAAGGTGTTAATTTGTGTGTGTGTGTGTGTGTGTGTGTGTGTGTGTGTGTGTGTGTGTGTGTGTGTGTGTGTGTGTGTGTGTGTG
>JBBPCS010005903.1:0-10169 GCA_037974645.1 Hollardia meadi
AAAATTTAATGGGTTCTTCCTTGGCCCATGCCCCATCCTTCCACCAAGTTTCGTGGAAATCCATTCTGTAGTTTTTGCGTAATCCTGGTGACAAAACAAACCAACCAACCAACAAACGGACACGGGTGACCATAACCTCCTTGGCGGAGGTAATAAATGTCTGAGTCTGGTATGATGTAGAAATTTGTGTTTTGAGCGTGTGTCTAATACCTTCTTTTCTTTACAGATTCATTGAGGAGTCGATCGAAAGGCTGGCAAAGAGACACAGGTATCACATCCGGGCGTACGACCCCACAGGCGGGCTTGACAACGCCAGACGCCTCACTGGTCATCACGAAACCTCAAACATCGACGAGTTCTTGGCTGACGTGGCCAATCGTGGCGCCAGCATCCGCATCCCTCGCTCAGTGGGGCAGGACAAGAAGGGCTACTTCGAGGACCGCCGTCCGTCCGCCAACTGCGACCCGTACATCGTCACCGAGGCTCTGGTGCGCACATGTTTACTGAAAGAGGAGGGCGAAGAGCCGTCAGATTACAGCAAGTGAACATTCTTAAGAACCATTCCCAGTACTGTATTTAGCCTTGTCTATTTCAATGGATTGATCTGACAGATGAGATCATTATTGAGGTATCCCTGCATTCTTTGTGCAATCAGTTGTATGCAAGCCTTTACCTCTGGCACAAGCACTGCATTTTTACCAACACATTTACTCATAGTGTCATGATAGCTGATTAACTTGCTTAGAATTACATAGTCATATAATGTTTTACTTGCACTAATGACAAACTGTCCCAAGCAGCAGCAGGATTTTTGCTGTAGCTCTTGTAACCCTGACCCAAAGGATCCCAAAGGCATTTGAATGTTTTTATCAGCCTTGGTCTCTGACACAATGGTGATTTTATCACGTTGTCGATAGATGAGCCCACTTTTTTTTTTTAAACAAGTCTGTTTTGTCTTTGTTTTTTTCACTTGTAATTGTCATATGGAAGAACACTATAATAAACAGCTAACATTTTTACATCTGAATTTTAACTCTAGTCGAATCCCACACGTGTCTGGTTTTGCCTCAAGTCATATTGTGCCACAAACCAGTTTGTCACATCCCCCCTATCAGCTGATATGAATCTCTGAAATGTCACCAGCCTTTTAGAAGAAATGCACTGTAATGTTAAACGAATGGTGGTTAAATAAGATAAGGGAATATCATTCATTGTAAAAGCGGTGACAACATCCACGTGGGTGCACTGACCTGAATCGACCATGTCTGGAATGTCCTTTCTGGTATGTTGTCCTGACACAGTATGGACTAGTTCTTAAAGTAGGCAGGAACATAAAGGCAGCATGGCCCATTGGGAAGACATTTTGAGCAGTTACTCCCCATATCGCATTACTTAAAAAAGTTTAATTATCTAATATCATTTAGTAATTAGATTAAACATTTGTCACAGTTACATAAGAGCAACTCTAATTGCCAACTTAATGCTAATTCAAGGACATAAGATGTCCGGTTTGCAACCAAGTTCTGTTCATTGGTTTTGATCACAGTAATGTACAAAGTCTGGTCAGCCATGCTTAGTTTAGTTTTCTTCCATAGAGGCAAGATGTAGCAGTTGTACTATAGCTCCATATTTTCTTCTTCTTCTTGATTTTGCATAGATAGCCTTAAATAAACTGGAGTCACAGGGCATGTAGTGGAATTTGCTTGCAGCAATGTACACTGATCAGCCACAACATTAAAACCACTGACAGTTGAAATGAATAACATTGACCGTCTCGCTACAGTGTAATATTCTGCTGGGAAAACCTGGATCCTGGCAACAGCCTTGCAGACCATGCACCCTCCCCCATGGCACTGGCACACCCCGATGACATTGGTACCCCCAGCAGGACAATGAGTGCTGCCACACCACAAAAACTGCTCAGGAACAGCCTGAGGAACGTGACAAAGAGCTTAAAGTCTCAACCTGGTCTCAAAATTCCCCAGATCCAAATCTGACTGAGCTACATGGGACGTGCAGATCCATGGATGCCATCGGGGAGTGCTGTTGGCATGAGGGAGTTTACTTTGTCTGAAACAATGTTTGGGTGGGTTCTATGGGTCATAGAACATCCATATGAATACCAGGACCCAGGGTTTCCAACTAGAACATTGTACTGTAGCCACGGTCAATGTCATGCACTTCATCTGTCAGTGGTTTTAATGTTGTGGCTGATCGGTGTATGTGACAGCAGTCCGAGAACACGCCAAACTTGATTTGGCTCAGTGCAAAACGAAGATATTCAGCCAGTGGTATGCTTTGTAACTTTTTTAGTACAACTAAGAGACTAAATGCTTTCAGCGCATATTGTAGTGATGCAAATGTTCTTCTCCTTTTCTTGTGTTATCTGTACCGTCTGTGCAGAGAGATGTCAGAGTGTGAATACGCCACTTTGGTAACGAGGATAAACAGATATTCCAGATAACCTTGACGGAGAAAAAGGACAAAGAGGCGTTGTCATGAAGAACAACGCACAGAGCTGTGTTTCCATGGCAGCTGGATTTTAACTCAAGCATAGTGGTGTGTGGAAGAGAGGCGGGGGTGGGGCTCCATACCAGGCTGTTACATAAGAACGAGCAGGTCAATATTATGTGTAGTACACAGCACAGAGATCATAATTTAGAAACCACAACAGTGGCTCTTTTATATGTGTAGGCCCTATAGAGCATATTAAGATGTGCTAGGTGATCTCACTTTGCCTTTGACATCACACAACACAGATGATGCGTCATAAATTAAACGGCCTCGGAATTGCAATTCAATCAGACTTAATCAGATACCTTGCGTCCAAACAGCAAATGAAGCACCATCCTTGGTTATTTTAGCTCTAATCTCATCACATGATTGCAGTCTCTTCTGCTTTGGCGGCCCTTCAGCCCCCAGCTATCATTGCAACCACTGGAGACAATAGACTGGCTTTTCTCTCCCACCCCTCCCCCTTCCTCCACACCCCTCCAGAGCCTCCTCCTCCCCCCACCCCCCCCGCTGTGGTGAATTGGGGGACATGTAGTTAAAACTGTCGCAGCATGACTGACCTGATGGTTGGAAACTTGAGCAGCTGTGAAAGCAGAGCTGCGCAGCAAGACAGTGAGGTTAGAGAAGCCAGGGTGGAGGAGCACGGACGGAGATCAGACCACCACAAATTGTGAAAAATAAGATAAGATAAGATCAACTTTATTTATCCCACATTGGGGATATTCACTAAATAATGTCATCAATAAGAAGTAATGTCATCAGCATAAAAAAAGACACATGGCACTTGTATAAGTTCAGTTATGAACTGTCCTGACTGTCATGATTATATCTGACCTTAAATCTTATCTATGACTAGAGGGTTAAACGTTGTTATAAAATACTTTTTCCAGTTGGATAATGGGACACAACAAGGTTCAATTCAAGTTATATCCACAAAGAAGTCAGTAATTATTGAACAAGGAGATTCTTTGTGTGCTTGTGTGCGTGTCCAGTCAAGTTTTTGCGGTCCTGCTGCACGTGCACCACAGCTGACCCAGTTATTGGAAACATGAGTGACAGGCCTAAAATAAGCTCATGTTAACATACAACATCATGTAAACATGCATTTCAATTCATAGGATTCATGAGATATATAAATGATAGGTTATTTACATTTAAACATTGCCTTGATACACACTTTAGGCCTGAGAATAGAAAAAAATCAGTCGACATTATTCGCTTTCTTACCGTGAGTTAGATGAGAGGATCAATACAAGTCTCACGTCTGTGGGATGAATAATGAAAAATATGAGACTACAGCCAAGAGGCAGTTAGCTTAGCATACACTGGACGATATGTTTTGTGTTAATTAGTCAGCTTCAGAGGTGCTAATGGGCAGATTTGTTAACCTCTTGCCAGAACCAAGCTAGGATGGGAAGTGCTTGTACAGTGAGAGAAAAATGGTTTACGGACACAAGCGACAACTGTTTCCAAATCAAAGAATGCATTTATTTATCAGAGCACTCGTATAAGAATCTAGCACTAGCAGAGTGCTAAACATTTTTTTGTATTTATAACTGATTCTCTGTCAAATTCAGTAGGACGAGGCACGTAGAAACGGGTGTTTGCTGCTCTCTCTCTGTGCTTTCCATGCTTCTGAAACAACAGCTAAGCAATGGTTACGTCGCCTGTAGGAGGGTCGTATCAGACTTATCCAATATGACTTCACTCCAAAGACTGTAAAAAAGTTGGCACAAACACCGGTAGGGTCAGCTCTATCCTCCCAGAATATTGGTGGGGACATATCCCTACCATCTATATGCAAACCTACGCCCTTGTACATTTGTACGAAGCGTCTTCAAACACGACGTAGATCTGCTGTTTTTAGCTGTTTTTATAACTCACGTCCACTCCCTGTTAATTGGTTCGGAACCCAGCAGTGTTTCCACCCCAGCTCTTCACCCACTCAGCTCCAGTTGTCGCCACAGGCTTGTATCTCCAGTGCAGTGTAGTTCTGAGTAGTACACCTCGTGATGATCCCTTGTTAATATTCATTTTCTTTTCCCATGTGCCGTATAGTAGATCATCTCCTGCCTACTACCGTGCACCTTCAACCCGCCCTCAGTCTCAGATCCAGTGCGTCATCTCATGCCTGCTTGCCTGCCTGGTAACACCCACGGTAACTTCAGCCTGCCCACGCCACTAAACCCTTGTCTGTCCGTTCGTCCTGGCCAGGCTCTGCCGCCTACCATCGCCCCTCTACCTTCTGTTTCTGCCAGCCAACATCTCCTCCCCTCTCCACCTCCATTCTTCTTTTTTCCCTACAATACCTCTTCTCACCTTACCCCTGTCTCTGTGTCCTGCACTTGGGTCCAACTTGTGAAACCATATCAGCTTTGTTTTTTTCATTGTTTATCAGAATATAACGAATCATTACCCACTGCTAACATATTGATTATTTTTAACTGATTTGTTTACTTGGACTTTCTTTCCCGGCTGTTTCTTTCACTGGTTCTCTAGTTGGGTTTCCTCCTACCCTGCAGTCAAATCCCATCTTGCAGTTTACAAACCCCCATTCCAAGACCTTCAGGAGACATGAGGGCAAAACCACCCCCATCCTCCAGCGACAAAGATAATGGAATTTTACAAAGGTCACGGAGGTAAACACAGGGTGAGCTAAAACCAGACAGAGCCATGCCTTTGGGCCTGCGTGAGTAGGATAACATTAAAACTCCCCAGTCAGCAGTTCTTGGAAAAGGTTACAGATGCACCTTAATGTCTTCATGGGAATTTTCAGGGGGAATAAAACTATAATGAAATGGATTTTAGTTACTGTAGTTGCAAATGCCTATAATTTTAGCATTCACTGCCCCAGTGGCAATCAGAGTCTTAACCATGTTAATGTTTGTGTCATGAGCTTCACTGGACCAGAGATGTCGGACAAATCTAGGATGTTCCTGCCTTAAAGCATGAGGTCAGTTGAAGACAGGATGGTTTATCGCTTCCTTTGGTTTTGCACGTTTGCAGTCCTAGAGCTGTTGGGTATTTGTAATGCTGCTAAACACCATTTGTGTTGCACTTTCCAAAAGCAAAGGTGCTAAATTTACATTTTAGAAGTTATAAAAGTATCGAAATACAAGACAAAAGGTCTGTAAGTGGTTCTACGGAAGAGGATTAGGGCCACATGGGGAAAATTTCTGATTTTAATCTTTGAATTCTGACTTTTTTTCTCAGAATTGTGAGGAAAAAAAATCTAAGAAAAAACTTAGAATTCTGAGAAAAAGTCAGAATTCTGAGATTAAAATCAGAACTCTTTTTTTTCCACACGGGCCCCTAACTCAAATAAATTTTTCACATGTGGCCCTAATCCTAATCCATGTTACTCCATCATCCCCTCACCAAAAGTCTCTCTCTCTATCTTGCAATTTAACTGTAGGCTAAACCTTTAATGATTATAATCCTGATTCTTTTCAACTTTTACTAACGGCAATGGCAGATTGAATTAACAACAGCAAATTAGACTCAGGCAAGTTCACTATAGCCCTATATAGGCTCCAATTAAGATATTGTACCAAAGAAAGTGATGAAATGAAAACCCATGCTAAGTGAGAAACTGCAGGTGTGATTGTAGTTGGAGGCACAAGCAGTCCAACTGCCTTTTTAAGAGACTGAGGACAAAGAAGACATGATTTATACTGGCAGCTTCAACATGGAGTTGAAAGGAATAAGCAGGATTTTTTAAGTCTCCTAATGCACTAAACTAAGAATGATGCATGTTAGGTACCTTTACTGGGATCCCCCTGTTCAAGATTAAGCGTTAACACACTTTCCACTACGCCCACAGCACATTACATTTGTTGTTCCTGCACGTCACTGACAGTTATCTTTGTCCTAAATATGATAAGGACATACTGAACAAGTCATTATGGACATCAGTGTGAGTACCAATGTTTCTGCAAGCTGGTTTTCACTGACACAAACAGTTTACTTTTTTTACACCGAGTTTGTTTAAGGCCAGGAGAAATTAGGTCGTGGTCTCATGCTTATTGTCTGTTAGATAACCATTGATTACCGCTGATCATTAAAACAGTATCTATACAGTTTGCCCCCCTCACCTTTCACTGTATATCTTGCTATTTTGTGTGTCATAAATTATGAGGGGGTTTCACATATAACAAATGCATGATGGCCTGTCAGCAGGACAGCACAGACCATAATAATATAAAACTTAGTAAATGACAAAGTTCTTTGAAATCACGTGTCTCTAATTCAGTGTTTCTCCGTCCTGAGGCCTGTACCATGTAGCAGGATTTGTGGTAAGCGAGGTAACTTCAGGGTTAACTCTGGGTTTTCAGTGCTAAGAAGCTGGTTCACTTCTTACCGGGGTACATCGCCATGGGAACTTACGCTGCACATTTAACCTGCTCCGGAGCAGGTTAGGTGCGCGGATCATGAGAGGTGTGCTCCTGTGTAGGAGGGCCCCCTCCTGTCTTCTTCATTTAAACTTCTTTCTTGTCAAAGCCATTTCATTGTGCCTTCGTATTCTGATATCATCCTACAACAGAGACTGATGGAAGCCTTATTGGCCAACTTGCACTTGTAAGATATAAAAGTGCCTTGAATTAGGTTTTCATATTTATTTATTTATTTTAATTTTGCTCCCAAATCTGTTTGACATTATGTCGTATTATGAGCTTATTCATTTCGGCCTACACATTAACACAGTCGGCGACTCTTTTTTTGCCAGCTGCACTTCCAGCATTTGGCAGCTGCAACCGTGTTGCTTTTAGACTGGATTGTATGTTTATATTATATGCTTCTCTATATTTGTCTAATACTATAGTTTGCGCTTCATTTGTAAAATCTGCTGCCAGTAGACTTGTCATGTTCTCGATTGGTCATATGCTTCATACACCTCCTCTTCCATGTGAACGCGCTCATGGATACTTTGGTAAGTCCTGGATTGACCTATCGAGTTGATAGGTCAACGGATGTTTCTGTGCTCCAACACACCCGATTCAAATGCAGGGCTCGTTATCAGGCTTGATGATAATCAGCAGGGCTGCATGTAAAAGCACATTAATCAATAATCAGAGAATTTGTGTAATTCATCTATACAACATCGAGATGTCTGTAATTTGTTTTGACAAAGATTGACTGCTCCATATGTGAGAAATCGATGTTTAAAGATGCTCTAATTCCCACTGAATTGTTTACATGAGGGTAGAATTCAAAATATTGTCAAAAATTCATTTTTTGAGATTAAAGTCTGAAATTGACCACACTTCATCTACCACGATAGCAAAATTTATTATAATTATTTTTCATGAACTTTGGAGATTTATTCAGTGAGAATTTGCAGTATCTACTTACGGTATCATTTACAGTCAAACATTTTGATGCACTGGGGGCTCAATTTTTGATATATAAGTAGAAGAAGAAGAAGAAGCTCAACAACAACTTTGGGAAATCTTATCTAAAAAACAAATTCCTGTAGGATACAACTTATGCAACTGGATGCATTGCGAAGCAAATCCATTTTCACAGCCGGAGAGCGGCGTACTCTGGGAAATTCCAAGAAAGGCTGTGTTCTCAGTTAAGGTGGTCTACTCCAATGACCCAGCACTTCTTCTGTGCAGTGTGCCGGAGAGCAATGCATATCATTGAAAAATTCACTCATTCATATCCAAGGTTTTATCAAAGTCTATTTAACCTATTTAAATATGTGTGTTTGTTGATTGGAATAAATAAAAAATACTGCAAATAATGTTAAGCAATATTTGAAATGAATGGACACCGTTTGAATCAGTCAAAGCAAGCGTGTATTTGGCTTTCCCCTAATTTCTTTGAAGCAGTCATGAGGGAGAAAAACTTCCCTGAGGGTCTGGAAGAAACACAAACACCCAGTAAACAAACAAACCACGATCTTCTTACTCCCAACAGAGACTTCCTGGGTGATGCTCCTTAAGATGGTTGTTAGTACAGCTTCGGCATCCGGGTTCGTTTTTTGCGTCACTACAAAAGATACTTGCGTAACGTCCACCACAGCTTTGTTGTGACAGCTTCCAGGTGACAAACATGGAGTCATGAGCATCTCAGCGCCCCCCGGCCATGTGTTATATCACTTTGAATTATTTTTATGGATTTTTTTGTCACTTAAAAATGACTCACAGTATGTACTGTAGAAAGAGGTTTACTTTTCTGAGCCTAAAGTAAGGTACAAACTTGACTTGAGGTACCCTTTTGGAAATTTAACACTTAACTTCAAAGAAACTATAGCAGATGGGAGAAGTTAGCCATGAAGGCTTTCTGTCAGGCAGCTTCCAGTCAGCTTTCTGACAGAAAGTCCATAGACATTTCTGACAGAAATCCCACAGAGCTTTCAGAAGCCTCGTCTGTCAGAAAGCATGTATTATAAATTGTCGGAAATCTCTTGCAATCAGCACAGTCTTGTGGCTCTGGGTTGTGTCCCGGATCTGTATCTAAGAAACTGGAGTTCAAAACCTGGAAGGGACTCTTTTTTCCCCCAGGAATTATTTTATTGTTTTGGTCGCACTTAGGTTAGATTCAGGCACCACAAACACATAGTTGGGTTCAGGCAACAAAACTACTTGGTTAGATTTAGGAAAACATCATGGTTTGGGTTAAAAATACACCCTTTCACAACGTTTAACACATGCTACAATAACGTTTCTGGAAGGAAGCCTTCAAGACTAACTTCTCCCATGTGCAAAACTCAGTATGAGAGTTAAGGAATTGCATTTATTTATACTTGGGTTTCTTATTTTACAGTTAATGTGACTAATTATCTGACGAGCTTGGACTAATACCAGGACAGTTAACATTTTTGATGTGTTCGGTGATTCATTGTTCTTCAAATATGCTTGTTGTTGAGTATATGCAACACTAGGGTGAAGGGTGGGGGATGGTTGTAGCACAGTGGCCTTGGCCCCTCCTGGCCGGCCCTTGGCAATGCCATTGACAGGGAAATATTTCTGAAAGCTGTTTATGTGGGAATCAGGAGAATTATCACAGGGAGTAAAACTTGATACGGATAGACAAACAAAGCTTTGTAAAGGCGGATTGTTCGGTGTCCAGTTTCAATCTGCTCTCCTGGGAAAATGCATTGAGTGCAGACCAGCCCTGTCCATTTAATTATGTCATTAGTCTCACGAGGGTTCCTCTCAATTACTTAACACAAGCAGGCTGCTCAAACCCCATGTAAAAAAAAAAGAGGACCATTAACAGCCTCCTCTCTGCATGTTGGTACAGTGATCACCACACTAGCCACAGAAGGACTTTGTCCAATTAGAGACTCTCATTTCAGGAGAATGTCAGGAGCAAAGAAATTATATAAGAAAACCAAGATATTCAAAAACTAATGGACACATAGCTTGGTATTGAGAATGAAAGTAGACCTAGTAGTACAAGGGATTAGGAGTAAATGTACCGCCAGTGCATGCTCAGTACTCCATCCTTTACTCTGCTTCAAACATGATTTTGAATGGTTCCCTAATCATCAGTGGGAAAGGGATACAGGGCCATCTACTGACAACAAACTGAATTGTAGCTCATTTATCAAAAAAAGGATTTATAATACATCGCCTCCATGCCACGCCGCATTGATGCAGTAATTCGTGCAAAAGGAGCCCCGACCAAGTATTGAGTGCATAAAT